>JAOEGS010010693.1:74767-115079 GCA_025447755.1 Corythornis vintsioides
CCTGCTCTGGCAGGGGGGTTGGACTAGATGATCTTTTGAGGTCCCTTCCAGCCCCTGACAGTCTGTGATTCTGTGATTCTGTGAAAGTTGTGCTTTCTCAAGGCAGAACAGGTGGGAGAATTAACTGGGAGCCTGGTATTTCTCATATATAAGGGAGAAACACAGCTGGGTGGAAAGGACACAGACTCCGGAAGGCAGTCTAAGGAGATAGCAGGTTCCTTGTCACTAATTAAAATCTGCCAGTCTTCCCAACAGGCTGTGACTGCTGGTCTTTAGACCCCAAAAGATTTTTGTTAAGTTGCAGGTTTTAGAAATCTGCATAGCACTCAGCTGCTAGTCTGATGGCAACTGTAACCTCTGAGGGGAAAGGAGACTGTAGTCAGAATTGGGTCAGCATTATCCTTTTACATTTGCATACAAAAACTTTTCTAAATAAGCTAAAAGGGAAACTGGAGACCGGAAGATATGTGCACTAATAAATAACCCTCATGTGAGACAGGAGGATAGAGGAAAGCTGTAGGCAGGTCTAAGCTCCTGTTGTGCTTTACCAACAAGTCACTTGTGTTCTTATTGATAGAGGTGTGTGTGTGTGTGTGTGTGTTTACATTGCATCAGGCTGTCTCAGCTCCAAAGGATCAGTCTAGGAGGCTGAAAATCACACATTTTTGGTCTCCTCTGTTTTTGTCCTTTTTTGTGGTAAGCAACATATCATCTGTGTAGAGCTGTGGAATGAGAACTGCAGCTGCAAGTTCTAAACTTCCTAGATAGAATTTCAGGCAAGATTCTCCACCATTCCATGCAGTAGAATCGTAGAATGGTAGGGTTTGGAAAGGACCTCTGGAGATCATTGTGTCCAGCCCCCCTGCCAGGTCAGGATCACTCAGGGCAGGCCATAAAGGAGCAGATCCAGCAGGTCTTGAAAGTCTCTAGAGAGGAAGACTCCACAACCTCTCAGTTCCAGGCTCAGTCACTCTGAGTGAGTAAGTTTTTCCTCATGTTGAGGTGGAACTTCCCTTGCTACCATTACCTCTCATCCTATTACAGGGCATAGCTGAAAAGAGACTGGCCTCTTCTACTTGTCACCCACACTTCAGATATTTGTAAACATTAACAAGACCCCCTCTTAGTCTTTTCCAGGCTAAACAGCCCCAGAGCTCTCAGCCTTTCCTCATAAGAGTGATATTTCAGTCCATCGTCTTGTAGCTCTCCGTTGGACTCTCTCTAGTATTTCACTGTCCCACTTGAACTGGAGAGACCAGAACTGAACACAGTATTCACTAGTGCAGAGTAAAGGGGGAGGAAAACCTCTCTCAACCTGCTGGCCACACACTTATTTATACACCCCAGTAGACCATTGGCCTTTTTTAGCATTTTCTGGGTGGTGAGGGAGGCAGACTGTTTGTTGTCCTTACCCTATGGCAGTGCTACTGCCTAAGTGGAAGTAATGCCCTTCCATGCTATGAAGTAGGTAAGAATGTAAAGTTTTTGTACTGTTTGCCTCAAAATGAGCTTTCCTTGCTAAGGCCTTCAAGATGCGGTCTTTTTGTGGTGGTGTTGTTTGTTTGTTTTGGTGTTTTGGTTTTGTTTTGTTTTTTTACTATGCCACCTCTATCAGTGCCTAATAAATAACAGCTATTATCAGTGTTAAATTCTCGATAAGAAACCTACTACCTTTGAGATAATTTGTCTTTCTTGCTCTAGTATATAAATCGGCTTATGTTCTGAAACATGACTTTTGATGACTTGCCATATTAATGTTAATACCTAGTTAAAAGAGTAAGTTTTATATAAATTATAGACAATTTATAGGCCCTTTCCAGTAAGCACATCTGTGGCTTGCAACACTCTGACCTCCTTTTGCTATGAGCAGAGACTGACTACAGGCATTGTGGAAATAAAATTTCTCTTTGCTTCTTTGCCAGTGCTCGGGTGGTGATGTTCTCTCTTGTTATGAGGCAGCATAAAATTTAGAGGCTAGTCACGAAGGTAGTAAGAAAGAAACTTAAAGACCTCAGTAAATTTCCCTTCTAAATGTTCCCTTTTCAAAGGTAAATGCTCTTATTCTTGGTAATCTCTCTTTGTATGTTAACAGCTTTCACAATGCTAACTCTTTTGTAAAAAAATCACATTACAATCCCACTCTACTTTATATCTGGTAAAGGAGCCAAAGGAGGAAGAAGCCAATAATTTTTTAATTTTTTTTCTTTAAAGTTCACCTGCTACTCAGCACACTTATGCTGTAAATTCAAGATGTGGGTGTTACTCAAAGAAGCAAGTGAGATGTCACAAGTGTTTTAATAGCCTTTGATTTATTTCCATAAGTGCTTTATTAAGATGATGCACAACAGTGTTAGGAAGCCAAATACAGCCTTGGGAGAGAGGGAGGAGTTATTTTCAATCTCTTGACTTTCTTCCTCTACATAGTAATTTGTTTGATTGTAGTAGAAGGGTCCTGGATTCAGAACAGGGTTTCTACTTCTTATTTAGTGTTTCTTTGTCAGTTAATTTTGTGATCTGAGTAGAGTATGAATGAACATACTGTGATATAAGAGAGCTGCATAGTTCAGAGAACAGGATACTGGCTGGGGTTGGGAGATTTGTGTTCTGTCTCTCTATGGGTTTGTGGCTATTCGATTGTGAAATATTTGGTTAGGCATAATCAAGAATCAGCAAATTTATGTGTATGAAAAGCCAGCTGCAAGGAATCCTCTCCTGGAAAGCTATTTCTAATGATATTCTGCAAGGTTAGTTCTACGTACAGTGATATAGGGTACTTGTGTCATTAGTCTGGTAATAAATCTGGTATGATTTCCAAGTTTTAAGACAGGCAGAGTAGTGAATCAAAGAGAGACCTGAGGTAGTCACAGTGAGCAAATGGATTACTTAGTAAGTTGAGCTCACTTGAAGAAATGTATTTTAGTTCAAAAAAATATAGTAGTCAGACAGGGGCTGAAGGTTGTACTTGAAGTGCTATATCCTACCAACAGTGTGGAGAAGAGCTATGATCAGACAGTGCATAGGAACAGATAGGAAAAGAACTGGACATACTGGCCCTGTTGAGAAGGGGCCAAAATGGACTGCTTTGAGCAGTGGCTGTGTAAGTTAAGGAGCCAGGAGCTGATTTTGAAAACTCACTAGATGTTTATTTTAAGGTACAGATTTGTCATGAAAAGCTTTTAGTGACAGCATGCAATTTTCAACAAAACTCTGCACCCAGGATGGGATTTCTGTGCAAAATTGAAAGATAAATGGAAAATGCAACAGTGTATTGCACTGGTTAGGGTGTTTCTGTGTTCAAGAAACAATCTAAATATATGCCATCTGTGGCCTGGAAAGTCACAGAATCCCAACTGCTGGAGGCTGGGAGAGTATTTAGAGGAAGTACTAGCTCATGCATCCTGAGGTCTTACACAGATGCATGTTAGTTAATCACCTGATATTGTGGTAGAACTCTGTACAGGTAATTGTACCCTGTCGTGGTTTGAGTGAGAACAGAACTAATTCCTTTTAGTGATTATACTTTTCAGCTCAGTTCTTTTAACTGCATTGTCTGAAGTTAGCAGCATGTTCTCAGTGTCTGCTTCTAGCAGTGATAGCACTCCATGGTTAGAGTTAGTACCAAGGACTGGTGTGCAGACCAAGGCCACTGCTGGATCTTGGGTACTGTGCTGGGGGGTGCAGACAGTGAAAGGCTGCACCTGCAGGGAGGAGCTGACAGGAGAGGTGACCCTTAACTGACCAACAAAGGATTCCATCCCATATACATCATACTCAGTATAAAGCTGAGTGATCAGGAGGGTCTTGCCCTCTTGTTCTGCTTTGCCAGCTTTGCCTATCATGGCTCAGGCCTCTTCTGGTTCCTTCCTTGGAACATGTGAGAAGGACTCTGTTCTGCCTTTGATCCTATTCTGTGTGTTCCTGAATCCACTACCAGATTCGAGATCCTGAACACAGCTCCTGTCTGGTCCTTGTCCCAGTCTGAGACTCTCCCAAAGCCTGCTCCACAGCAACAGTGGTGATGTAATTACCACTACAGGGATTTGGTTTGATACTGGTTTTGTATATATATTCTTTTTTATCATTATTATTTTCATTAAAGTTGTTCTAGTTTCCTTTTCTAATCACCGAGTCTCTTGTATTTTCTTTCTCTTCCCCCTTGGGGTGTGAGGGGACTTAACAGAGCATTATAGGTCTAAGGGGTTGCCCTGACCCTAAATTGTGACATACCCATTGGAATTCATGTAACTTGTCACGTAGTTGTATCTTATAGCTAAATTTGATTGTTTCTATTTTGCAAAATTATTTTACATTAATTCATTCCAAATTATCCAATTCAGCACAAGGCTAACGTGCTGAAATGTTGATTTAAATTGAAGAATAGACATAAATAAACAGATCTGAAACAGTCCTCTAAGGTCATGCACATACTAAATGCTTAAAATTTTAAGTGAAGTGAATTTGATATGTTTATAAGAAAAATTGCTTGGGAGATAAAAGAAAGAAAAGAAAATATATTATTAATGGTGGAATAAGTTGCTCAGGCAAGGTAAAAGATAACTACTGAAGAGAGGTGGGAGAGGAATCTAGTTTTTGAAATGAAATTTAGTTTTTAAGTTTACAGGGATTACGTGAGGAGTCAGCTCTTTTCCCTATTGAAACTGGTATTAATTCACTGACCCAAGTCAAACTACACCCCTTTCCACTAGCTTTTGATCTGCTTCTGGAATGACTTTTGGCCACTGATATAAAAGCAGTATCACCCTTCTTGTTAGGCTTTTATTCTTTCTGTAGATACTATTTTGATAGCTGAAGTTACTGCTTAGCTTTTTAGCATTACCAAAATGCAAAGTAAGCAGAAAAGGTGGTTGAAAATACAGTAAGTGTGGCTATAAAGTCTATTCAGTCTGTGTCCCATTTTGAAAATAACAGTCACTATTGTAATAAGTATAAATTCATTGTCCAGCTCCTCTATTAACATAATTAAAAAGGCATTGGGTTTGGCAGTTGTCTTCTCTTGCATTCAGTTGCTCCTTATTGTTTCAGAAGAAACCTGCTGAGTCAATTGGTTTTATAAAGAAGATGGAATAAACCTCTCATAGTAAACAAGTCTTGTTAATTTGTTGATTTTCTGTGGAAATTGCTTAAAAAAAACCCCAAACTTGTGTAGAGATATAATAGCCTAGTTTTATCTGTGGATTTTCTCTGATATGCAGTAACTGTTGGAATGATGGTTAGAGCTTTAGAAAAAAAAAATAATAATAAAAGGTGGGAGGAGAAATGTTTTATTTCGATATGGGAGAAAATGAAAGATAAAGAATTATTCATTAAATGGATTCCAGTGACAGAGGAGCTGCATGTTGCAATTTACTTCCAAACCAAATCCAAAATCCAAGTGTATGTCATTTATCTGAGGGGTGATCTGAGGCTATTAGCTCCTATTATAACAGCTAGCACTCTAGGCTTTATTTTATTGTAGGTCACTAAGAATTGATCATAGAATAAGGGAGGTCCATTTTAGTTATCCAAAGGGCTATTTTGGATCAAACCAAAGATCTGCTTGACTGAGTACCTTGTCTTCAACATGAACCTGCAGCAGATAAGGAAGAAGGAGTATAAGAGCAAGGCCAAGCATGTGTGCTACTTTCCTGATGTAGCCTTCTGGTTAATATTGACTTCTATGGTTTATAAAGTCCTGGAGCCAGAAGTGTTTCATGAAGATATTTATTAGCCTTTGGTGGATGTATTTATGTGGGGCTCATATTTTTCTTTCTTGGAATGTATCCATCATTTGAAACAACACAAACTTTTAGCCCCCAGAATGGTGGACAGCTGAAAAGCACCAGGTGGCTGTTAGCTTGTGTCAGCTGCAGTGAGAGCTGAATTAATGCTTGAGAAGTGTTTTCTGTGCCTGTAGCCATACAGGTCCTTTTACCAACCCTCTATATATGTGAAGTCCTGCTGTGTGATGAAAGCAAATTCACCCAGATGTATTTTGTTGTATAAAATGAACTTGTCCCTCACCATATAGGATAGAGTACCCTATAGAAGAGAAAAAGTAGTAAATTACACAACATTGCACTTGTGCGTAGCCTTTAAGAACAAAATATCTTAGAGTTTTATTGATTGGTCTTTAAGGATCACCTTACCCTCTTAATGAATGGAGAAAGTAGAAGGGATAATTTTGGAAAGCTTAATTAAGTAGTAAGGAAAAAATTCTAATTCTTTAGTAGATTGTGCCATCTAGATTTGTACCGTGCTGCTTACTAGAAAATGGAAGCATGGAAAACTAATTAGTGGTGATCCTGGGTGATCTTCAGTTCTGTGTTGCTTCCAGGGTGGCTATATTGTGTCTGCTATGTCAGAAATGCTTTTGTCTTCAGAAAGGTAGCAAGGACATTGACTTGGAAGACCCAGCTTCTGGGGACACAATGCAACACATCAGTGACTCTAATTAGTCTTCCTGAACTGAAAATGTGGACCTTTTTTGGCTGGTTAATTAATTTACTTTATGTGAACAAACTTAGTGGTGACTGGCCTACCTTATTCTGTTTGAATATGATGCAGAGACTAGAATCTACTACCTCCTTCTTTGTTTGATAGATTTGACTTCCCATGAGAAAGAACCCCTCCAAAATTATCATAGAAATTTTTGTCAGAAAGTAAAGAAGGAGGCAATTAAAATTCTAGCAAGCTGTGTCCTTTCTGTTTTCACCATGAAATCTGGAAGGCATCCTTAACTTCTGTAAGGCCTCCATGTTCACCATCTGATAGGATGAATCAGCCTCTACTGGCTGCAGAGTATCTTTGCTTAATGGAGAGGGAACCTGGGGGAAAAGGGAATCGTGTTGTTATCACCAGCATTATTCTCAGTGGCTCCAGGTCGTGTGGAATGATTCCAGTACTTACTGTGTCTACTTGCCCTGATGGAGGAGCTCCTCCTTCAAGATTCAGCAATGACACTATATTAGTAACTTTAAGGATCTACTCTTCATGGAGGGATTTCAGTTACTTTGGGAAATGCAAAAATGCCGTAGCTCAGCCTAGCACTTAGAGAAGTACCCAAGATGTGTGGTGTAAATCTGGCTACATAATTCCATTCGTTTGGCATCTCTTTTTTTTTCACACAGGAATCAATGTCTTCCAGATGTAGTCAAACTCAGTTCCATCCAGGAAGGGGGAGAGGGTGCCGAGTGAAACGTCAACATCTTGGATACCTTAGAGCTTTGATTTACATTTATACTTGTCCTACACTTGATAGTCGTCATGTATATGCCTTAATATCCCACTGGGCATTGTCTTTCTGTCCTTCCACATAGGTTTTCCTTCCTTTCTAAAATGCTGCTCCTCTGGCCTCCCTGCTTCTGCCATTTCCTTTGTTAGTTTCAATAAGTTTTAAACCTTACTCTGAAAACTACATAATACATTTATATTTTCTTCTGGAACATTACATAAGAGCCCAGAATTTTTCTGAATGCAGATGTCATAATGCATAATGTCTTCTCATTAATTAGATTTCTAGCAGGCTTTTATGTATTACATATGATAATTACACAAACTCTCCTGTAAACTGTCATTGTCTGTGGAAAGGCTAGTGCAGATTTTAGTAAGATTTTAGATCAGGTTCATTACCAGTTTTTCCTATCCAGAGATACAATGTCTTTTCCTGCTTTGTTTCCATCTTTGTGCCATCCACAAGTACACAAAGTTCTTACAAATTGAGTTAGTATTTGTAAAATGGTATGCTTCTTTTTGTTTGGGTCCTACCAGTAATGTACCTCCTACAGAAGCAGCCCTTACACTGGGACATATCTAGCAAGGCAGGTGGATAGAGCAGAGAGGTTGAGCTCAATGCATTGGAGAAGGAGGTGTTGCTGGCACATCAGGCAATGACTCACAGTTTGCTGCCCTACTTCTTGGAGCAGTTCACACCATCTGCTGTTGGCATCTAATTCCTGGGGGATATTTGAAGTGTGGGAATAGGGGCTAAAGTTAATAACAGAGATGAGTGTACCCAGAGGTCTCTGGAGAATCAAAATCAGTTGCCTCAATAGTAAGAATAGGATGCTGTCCAAGAGATTAGAGATGCTATGGAACTAAATTCTAAGAATTTGACTGAGGCTAAATTTCAGTTGGTTGGGGTTTTTTTGGTGTTTTTTGTTGGTTTGTGTTTTTTTTGTTTTGTTTTGTTTGTTTGTTTGTTTTTGTGTGTGTGTTTTTTAAAGTTAAATATTTGGTTGGTGACTGCTATGCTGTCAGTGAAATTAAATGGGTGTAGATAGGTAAGTTTGATCAATGGCCAGCTAAGACTGTTGCCCTTTCTGATGTGTTATTGGGATCACCATCCCATCTCTGTGAGAAAATAAATAATTTAAGTAGTCATACCACAGTATGGTATGACTGGCCAAGCTGAGCTCCTGCTTGCTGCAGCAGGGTGCCATGGCCTCTCTCTTTTTTTCTACCTCTGGGTAGTGAGTGCAGGTGGTTGCCCTGATTCTCAAGCACCAGCTGTGCCTGGTATGTGGCTGTAAAATTGCTGTACAGCTGTGGCAGAGACCTGTGGAAGATTAATCTAATCTGCTCAGATCAGGAGCTGTTAATAGTCCTGCTGAAAGGCCCAAATTTGCTTCTGTTAAATCGGTGAGCTCACAGAACTCTTTGTTCAGAATCTCAGCTGTATCTTAAATACTGACCTGTAAATGCTACATGCAAAAAAGTAAAATAATAATGAAAAAGATAGGATAAACTACCAAGAGGCTTAGAGTCTTTGCAGGAACATGGTAGCTCTAGTGACTGGCTCCTGCAAAGATGAGGTAGTTTCACTTAAAGAGCTGACCTCACCAGCCTCTGAATCAGACTTGTCAGCACTATCAGCTGAGTTAATGCCTAGTGGTACAGTAAGGAAGATGCACTGTTAGTATTGCTATTCTGCCATAGTCATAGAGTAGACAAGTAATAATCTCTTCATTCAGAATTAAAAATTGTGTTCCATTAGTTGAAATAATAGACTAGGAGTGAGTTTGTCTGGAGATAGAGAACCTAGTCTCAGTCCCCAGGCAGGGGTATGCATGATTTACTTACCGCTTGTGTTCCAGCACTGTAATTTGCTGCACTCTAGGATGACTTTCTGGGATTAATAATTTGTTATGCTTAGTTACCAGAGTTTCCCCTGAAGTAGACTATTTGCTGTTGTGTTGCCCATGAGCACTGCAGATCAGATGATCAATTGCCATAAGAATCACTTCTGCCCGTCTTTGCTCCTAATTTTCTAAAACAAACCTTACTCTTAGTGGCTGCATCATATCATGGTTTGTTTGGGTTTTTTTTCTCTGTCAACCAAAGACCTCTATTCCAGCAGGTCCCAAAGGTGTGGTTTAACTCCCTGGTCAATTTTTGAAATTTTCCAGCTGGTACCAACTACTGGGATGAATGTAGGTATGCTAATTAGCTGCTATGACAACTAGGCCTAATTACTTGAGCTGCTATCTCCCTAAATACTCACAGGAGGTGTTTTGTTTGAAGACTTTATTTAGATGAGCTAGGAGTGAATCAATATGCACATCCAGTGGTTGAGTTCTGTGATCTAGCTCAATCACCTTAATTAATGAAGGCAAAAGATTGAGTTTCACAGGTGACAGTGCAATCACTAGAGTGTTCCATTTGTACCTTTTGTTTTCCTGCAGAATAAGATACCTTTTCTTGCTCACTTTCCCACAGCCCTCAGAAGATGCATTTGAGCTCCTTCAAGCTCAAATGCAGAGAAATGACACCAGACATTTTCCCCTGACTGTCCATTTCCTTTTGGATAGTTGAGCAACATCACCTTTGGGATATAGTGACATGAGTTAAGTAGCTCCTTCCCTCTGAAAAACTCAGTAAAGCAGAACTGGGACCTAATCCACAATAATTTCCCAGAGGACTGCAAATGTCTTGAATCTAAAAGTGGGAATGTAAGGGTTTCATGCTCCCAAGACTAGCCACATTTCCACATCCAGGCCAGTAAGAGCTCCTAGTTTTGATGGTTACATCTGTCCTGCAGAATTCAATTATATTCCTGACTCTTGGCCTAAATGCAGTTTGTATTTTTCCATGCTTATCAATGTGGCTAAAGAAATTTAGCAGCATGTGCATCTTTTGGCATCAGTAAGCCACTGGTTGAATACAAAGTGTGGGTTGTTTTGTTTTTTTTTGTTTTGTTTGAGTTTTCTTGTGTGCGTGTGTGTGTGTGCGCGCGCGTGCGTGTGTGTGTGCGCGTGTGTGTGTGTTGGGATTTAGTTTGTTTGTTGTGGTTTTGTTTTTGTTTAAACAGTAAAAGGAAGTGTTTAGGTATCATTGTAATTGCAGTGGTAAATTAGATGCCTTCCTGAGGGATTTTTAGGGTGATTTGAATTAGTTTGAATTGTAACACTGTTCCTCTTCTGCAATTTCTCCTTGATGCCATTCCTCCTCTATCTCACTCTGTCAATGTTTCTTAATGATCCTTAAGTGCTATTTAAGAAGTAGCTTTTCCTATGCTGTCTTCTCTCCTTGCTATTTTTTCCATTCTTTTCACCAGCAGCTTCCAATTCAAATACCAGTAGTCTATTCTTACAGCAAGCACCCCACAAGCCAAGCCAGAAAAACTGTTACAGAAAAGCCCCACATCTGTCACATCTCCTGTACGCTGTTTTGAAATATCCTTTATAAAAATGGTTAGCAGTTCAGGAATCAGATAAAACCTCTAGTTTTTAAACAATAGCTTCAGCATTTTTCACATTCAGTCTTAACATGAAATAAAATAACAATAAAATAATAATTAAAAATAACAGAAGTTTTATTTTATTCTCTCCAACAGTTCCATTCTACTCTCATAAATAAAACATTCCCACAAAAATACACAGTTATTTCAATATATTCTCACATTGCCACCCAGACTGAGTTTTTTGGCTCTTGGCAACGTCACACAGTGTTGATAACTTCATGGGACAACTGCTGTGCTGTGTGTGGATGAGTCAGCTTTCCATTTCCAAAGTAACTTTGCTTTTTTTCTTGCAACCACACATTTCCTATAAAAAATCTAGCTCACTCTCTGAGGTTCATCATGGCAATCTGAATAATTCACCTGACCTGAATCACAGAATGGTTTGGATTGGTAGGGACCTTTAACGGTCATTTAGTCCATCCCCCTGCAGTGAGCAGGGACATTGTCAACTCGATCAGGTTGCTCAGAGCCTTGTTCAACCTGACCTGCAATGTTTCCAGGGATGAGTCATTTACCACCACTCTGGGCAACCTGTGCCAGTGTTTCACCACCCTCACTGTTTGATGTTTCTTCCTTATATCTAGTCTGAATCTTCACTTTTTTAGTATAAAACCATTGCCCTTTTCCTGTCACAACAGGTCCTGATAAAAAGACAGTCCCCATTTTTCTTATAGGTCCCCTTTCAGTACTTAAAGGCCACATAGTCTTCCTGAAGCCTTCTCCAGGCTGAACAACCTCAGGTTTTTCAGCCTTTCATCACAGGTGAGGTGTTCCAGCTCACTCAATTTTTGTGGCCCTCCTCTGGATCTGCTCCAACAGTTTCATGCCTTTATGATTCTATAGGTCTAAATTATTCTGTAGGTACGAGAAGTTTCCTTGCAGAACCTCTTTGCAGATTTCATTTGTTGATCCTCTGGTGAAACTAGGAGAGCCAGTCCAGTCTTAACTGCACCTTATACCTGATTTTTATTATCTATATCTTGCTGATGTTGCAGTTATCCAAGCTATTCTTTTTCCTTTCCTTTTAGGGACTAGTAAATCCTTTTTTGTTACACTGGAATTGCGCAGAGTTTCATTTTTATTTTAATGAACTGCTGCTGTGGCTGTCCCTTTTTGAAGCCAATAACTTTGTCAACTTGATTGGTCAAATTGCAGGTGAATCTATTACTGTCCTCCATAATCATGAGTGCAATTGCATTATTAAATATATCTTTTCTGTCTTACGCACAAGCAGAGTTTTGAAGTCTTCTTCAGCATGAACCCACAAGAATGAATAGTGCAGTGGCTCAGAGAGCTCTCCTCAGATGGAGGAGACTTCTAAACTGAAGTTTTGTATCATTCAAGAAGGACTATCTCTGTGTTTGCCTTGCTGTAAAAGCTTTGATTACAGCTAATTTCAGTATATTGGTGGTCACTGGAGTAACAGCCTAAACCATTGTTTTAAAGCTTAGCTACAAATGCATTTGTACTTCTGTTGACTACTTTATGCTGCCCTCTCCTTCCAACAAAGACTAGATCTTTCACATTTCAGGTGGATATCTTCCCTGAACTAATCTGCTTCTTCTGATCTTCTGCCAGAAAACTTAGTTCAGGAGTTTTAAATAAGTTTTGCTTTGGCAGGTTGGCATTTTCTGAAGTGAATATGTGTCTGAAACGTTTGAAAGTAACTGTGCAGATGACTGAATGGAATTTCAGCTTTACCCCTGAACTTTCAATGTATGCCGTTTGTGTTGTTTTGTTTTGTGTTGTTTGTCGCTTGTTTTTTTTTGGTGTGGTTTTGGTGGTGGTTTGGTTTTTTTGGGGGGGCGGTGGTGTAATTAGTGAAACACAGAAAAGTCTGGATTCAACAGCCATACAGTAGTCACAGGAATAGTGTTTTGTGTCATGTTTTGGTCAGTCTTACTTCAGAAAGAGTTATGTTCATATTTGGGAAGGTTCGGTAGGGAAGAGCATTAATGATGGGTCAAGCATGGGATGAGACAGCATTGCAGATAGGACTTCTCTGCTTATCATGCCACTGTTCTGGAGCTGTCACTGACAGGCACAGGAGCAATAATAAATCTTCACGGGACACACACACAATAATCCTTCTCTGTAGCACACAAGGTCATTCCCTCTCCATTCCTGTTGCTGCAGCAATTACAAATGAGAAGGCTGGCCTGGCAAGGGCTTGCCTGAGCAAACACAGCTCTACCATCCCCACTTTTATGGTATAGTCTGGCTCCAGTCCAGCCCCAGTTCTTGAACAGTGGGGGCAGGAATATGTGCTGGAACTGACTGTATAGGGAGGCATCAGTGAACCTTCTCCTGTAGGCACCTGACACTTTCCTCTTTTGATTGACGTGCCTCTGTTGAAGCCAGCTTTAAAAGTGTTTGCACTTAAAAACTGGAGCAAATTCTAATTTGTCTGGAATGGGCCCTCCTGTTAAATGTTAAACTGACCTTTTCAGGAGAAATTTACTTGATAATTCTAAGTGAAGCTGTGCTTTAAGCTAAACCTGTCACTACAACATGATTAAATCCACTTAAATGTACATCAATTGCACATATTATTAATGGAAATTGAAATCAGCCTAAATGGTAACCATAAATTTTAAAACAGGGGCATGGAGATGGAAAAAAACCCACACATGATGTGAAGGTGCCCTGTTCACCAAAGATTAGATGGACTAACAGAGAACTTTATTCTCAATCAGTGAAATAATCACTGGCTACTTTTTGGTGTATTTACAGTGCTCAATTTCTAATCCACTGAAAAGGGGGGATTCAGTGCATTTTTGGCAGGGGTTTGATCTGTGGAGACATAGAAGAATTGGTCACAATTGTCTGTTCTTATTTAACCTGCAAATGCAAGAAATTACTAGATTGCTGTCAGCCTGTTGGATAGATGGTGGAGGTGTATGTGTGTAGATAGTTCTGAAAGTGGGGTTATGGGCATACCTGTGCTACAGGAATGACAGATTCTCAGTTGAAGTGAAGATTTAAAATCTTGCATATGTTCTTGCTGCCTTCCCCATCATCCAGTATGACAGTTCCAGTGTTTGGCTTTTGTGATGACTGTTACTTAAAGTGTCTGTTCTAATTGGGCCCTAATAAATTAAAAGTAAATTTAAGATCTTCCACTTATGGACATTTATCAGTGATTTTCCATCAAGCAGAAGGACAGGATTTGGCAAGCATTCCACACAAATGTCTAGAGACTTAATAAGGTTCTTTTTGAGGTGTTACATCTTTATGTAGCTCTGTGACCTTTATCATTCAAAGTGCAGATTTGAACCTTTTGTAATTAATAATTTTTGTTCTACTGGACTTGGCTTCTACACAGGTGAAATTAGTATTTTAATTTTTTTTCCGAACAGTTTTTTGACATAGAGTTCTTCCATGTGGCACTAAATAATACTTCATAAATATAGCCAGATAAATTCTTCTTTGTGTTTAGGAGCTAAGTAGGCTACGTTGCCCACTACCTGTTAGTAAAAAACTAAGGTCCTGTCTGTTCAACGTACAATTATTTATTTTCCACTAATGCCATCTCTAATTCCTGTGATAGGAATGTGAATAGACACATAATATATACCACCACCTGCCCACTATCCATTAGGGGCATGCATTGTAGCCTGAGTCCAAGCAGTCATGTGATTGTGTTAGCATAGAGAACTAGTAGGCCTGCAACTGAAGGACTGTTATAGCTGTGTTGGGGCATTATATGTAAATTTGGGGGTTTATGCAGCTCTTGTGGTCATGTATAAGATTTGGGGGTCACTGAAGCTGAAATTTGCTGACTTTCTGAGCATGTTGGAGTACCCTTTTTTTAAAGGGACTTAGTGGTGGCTGAGTATGATAGATCTGTTCTAAGAAGGTAGAAGGACTTCTCAGATACATGTCTGAGTTCCTGTTGGTAGCATTGTTTTAATGTCTGGATTGTATAATTAATCTCTTTATGTGCCCAGAACTTTTGAGAGACCTTTCTTGTAATTTTAATTCCAAATAAATTAAAAACAGATGGCTTGGGAAGGAGAAAAAAAAATATTCTGGTCATATGCCATTATTTTTATTTTTTTTAAAGGTACTTGAATATGTGTTATGAGCAATGGATAAATATGGCTCGTCACTGAGGATTTCAGTATCAAGGAATCTTCAAAATGTTTCAAGCTGCAGTCTTTATTTTCTCACACACAGAAAATATAAATAATACAGGTGGTTTTTGCAATTCAGGGTGAAATGCTAACTTGATCTTGTGCAAGATGTTTCTGATATGGAATTTACAGCCTAGCTTTAACTTTCTTTTATCTGTTACCAGTAACATAAAAGCAAGATCCCGTTTTATCTGTAGCTGGTGCTGACTTAAAAATGACTTTCAAAATCAAAGAAAAAGAAGAGCTGAGCTCATTTATAGACTATCAGCCTGCAGTTCCTCTACACAAAAATGCCAGTGTATCAGTTTACTAATAGACTGAACACCTCACCTTGACCACATCTCGCTCCATTCTTAATACATAGCACATGCTCCTGACCATTTTTTTTCTGCAGAATGATTGGGAGCAGGCATTCTCCTCAGGCTTAGGAAATGGTATTAATCTTCTGCTGTGTACATTCATTTCATTTCCTGTAAAAATTCATCTTCTGCTACTGGAGTTACCTAAGGTTAGATGTCAAAGGAACAAATTACTGTCACTTGCTTGATACCCCAAGAGTAGCTATAAATAGCAAGCTTTATAACCCTACTGATCCTTGAGATATATAGTGATAAATATGTTTCTACCAACCAAGAGGAAAAAAATAAAGCTGTGTGGCTCTGGATGATATATATTACTTGAAAGTGATGCAAACGGTACAGCTGCATCATTCAAATGGGTTTAAAAACAACAACAAAAAAAGTTAACTCTTATTGGATTTGCCCACTTTAAGCCATTATTTAGTGATTCTTGGGTACGGTAATCCAAGTCATCCATAAGTATAGCTTTTCAATCCAGCAACAACAAACTCTTTTTTAGGTGATGTGATAGAATAACAGTCTGACTAATGGCTTAGCCTCTTCACTGCTAGGACTCATAGAACCAATTAAAAACTTAATAGTTTTCTCCTGGTAAATGCAGCATTAGTCAGATAAACCTTTTGCAATGTTTAAAAAATGAAATCAACAGAAAATGTCAGAAAAAAATTGACACTGAAATGTGTTTTGTTTTGATTTTTCTCCTTGTTTCATTTGAGCCTTTCCTGTGGGGTGACAGCCAGACTGTATTATAAAATATTCAGTTGAATGAATAATGCTAATGCTAGCATTAGTGGGATGAAACACACCAAAATTTTAATTTAAAAAAAATTATTTTGTTTTTCCCTTCTTATTCTATCCAGATTTTGGGAATCATGACAGTGTCACTTTGTAACACAGGACCAAAAAAAAACCAAAACAACCCAACCCCAAACAAAACCATTGCCTAAGGGATAGGATTTCCATCGTCCAACTAAGTTATATATAAATTAATGCATGAAGCACATTTTAGCAGTATTAAAAGTACTGTGGGTCCCTTGGAGTTACTCCATGATAACAACTAAGAGACTTTGACAAGGATTTTGAAAATAATATCTTGGGCTGTCTGGATCCTTTAAGCTTTCTAGCTGTTTAGTTGCATTGTCAGGCTACAATGAAGTCTGCTTATTGCCTTGCAGTGATGCTAGCTAGGAAGCCTCTTCTGCAGGGTATGTGCTAAAGGCACAGAGGAACTGCAACACTTATGATGCAGTGAAACTCCTTACTCTTAATTGAACGTGGGCTAATGCGGTTTTCTGGGTGTACAATGTGGCTCTGTACCATTGTCCTGCTGAGCTGGTGTATCCAAGCTTGTAACTGAGCTCAGCTTGCTATGAGGGTTGGTGAGGGTTTTTTGACCTGTCAATGCCCAACCTTTTCAACAAAGCTGCAATGACCTCAGTGTTATGATGGGGTGGGGGGTGTAGGACATGTGTGCTTGTCTCATCTCACTGATTAATGGAAAAGCTGCATGTTGCTCTGCCCTCAAGCTACAAAATCCATTAAGAACCCCTTGGGGAGCCTGAAATTTATTCTGGCCATTACCATCAATTAGGAAGTTAATAGTTTGATGATTACTGGGCTACAGTCCTAGCTATTTGTGTGATTTATACCAAACTGGGGTGGAAATGGGAAGATGCAGAATTAGTAATCTTGCAGAATTAGTAATCAAACGCAGAATTAGTAATCTTGTCTCTCACTCCAGTTCCACCACCTAGGAATTGAGAGCAGTAATACTTCCCAGTCCACTGAGGGCATCAGGAGGAATAAAGTAATAAGAAATGTGTTCACTTAGGGAGACATGGGTCCCTTGAATTTTGAAATTTCTTCTTTTTCTTTACTCTGGAGATGTGTTTAAATGTTAATTTCAACCTGATAGGGTAAATTTGAAGTGTTTTAATGTTGTGACATGTGCATTGTCCTTAGAGTCACTTAAAGAAATGCTAACCACCTCTTTGGCTTGTCACTGTTGTCACACCACTTAACACTGTCCTCTTGAACCAAACCCTTATGGAGGCAAAAAAAAAAAGCCTCACTGAACCAGCTTCACTTTAGCCTAATTGATGCTTAAAGCAAATGAGCTATAGCTAAAAAAAAAATAAATAGCTAATAGCTCATTAATAAAGTGAAGAAGAGGAGGCTATAAAAGGCATAAAGACACAGTATGGCTTGCCCCAAGGTGCAGAAGGGACTTCAGCAAAAGCAGCATGTCAGGGATGTGAATTATTTCAGTGTTGAAAGACCTGGGATGCTTAGTGCGATACAATAGTTTTAAATAAAAATCCTGTGTCTTGCCTTAAAAACTCCCTTGGAAAAATGTCCAAGACTTTCTAATGTGATAACCTGTGTGCTGGTGGAGGGACTGATAACCATTAAGAGTGTGAGCTCAGGAGACAGACTTGTACAAATGACAGCAAGGTGTATCTGTTTGCTGCATGGAAACTGTCCAAGGGCACAAGATACACTGTGTTTACATTTTGCAATTGCTCTTCAATGTGGAGATGTAAAACTCCTCTCAAAATGCCTCTGAGCTAGGCAAACAGTTCTCATTACAAATGGGCAAGGCCTTGGGAAATAATCTATAGGTGCTAGCTAGTGGTGAGGAGCATTCAGGTGAAGCAAAGTAATTTGTTAAAATAAAAATAACTTTCTATGAAAATAAAAATTGGGACAAAAAACCCCAACCATTTCCTCCCTGAGAGTGAAGCTGAGGTCAGACACTATTACTTTTCTGGGAAAAATACCAGGGTTACACATTAAAGAGTTAAGCAACATTTTCAATGGCTTGTGAAAGTCTTAATAGGAAGAACATGTGCCCCGAAATGGCTAACTGTTCAAGAAAACTTTGACTTTACTAGCTTTTGTGAAGCACAGTGCCATGGCAAAATCAATGGGAAACTTTAGGACTTGGCTATAAAAGCATAAAATAAGAGTTTCAATTTAAGCGATGAGAGAGTAGCACCTCAACCTAGAAAGATCCCCAAAAAGAAAAAATGCAAAAATCAACAACTCTGTAGCAGATTTTACAAACTGTTAATTCACACATGAATGCAAATAGGCTCTAGAACTGCCAGTTCTAGTACTTTTCACATTCAGAGGTGAAAGATTGCTTTTAATTACTCCTTTGTTCAAAAACTTGTGCAGTGAAAGCCTATTGTAAGTGCAGCCTATGACTCCATTTCTGCAATCTGAAAGCCCTCTATCCAAAAATCTGCTTAAATAGACATTAGTGTGATAGCAACTGGCAAAACTTCTGCTCACTGGCCAATACCTTTGGAGGGGAATCAGGTAGGAGACAGTTACGTGGGAGGTTGGAACATATAATCTAATAGACGTTGCTGTTCCTTACTTAAAATACTTGACTTCTGTCAGGGGTGAATTAATTTGTAGGAGGCTAGAGCCCCTCTCTTCACACTGCTTCTGATCATGACAAGCTGCCCTGCTCTGCTGCACTCTAACCACATTGCAGATGCTTCTGGTCCTGCCTACCATGGCTGGATGCCATTCAGACAGCAGTTAGAACAGATTAAATTGTGGAGGAAGGAGGGTGGGTGTATGATGCATGTACACACCTCTCATGGTGGAGGAAACAGTTGTATTAATCTGTGAAAACCAAGCTTAACTGGTGGAAATGCAAGGAAAAAACCCACCAAACTAAATGGTGCCAATTAAAATGATTGTTTTTTAGTTCTGTGTTATAACAAGAGACTTAATCTGTCGACATCTGACTTTTATAGGAGGAAAGTTTCACTCTTAATAGGCAGGAGACTTGGTGTTACATAGCTTAAAGTCTGCATGTAACATTTTAATTTTTCTTGTGGAGTGTTCCAGAAAGATCTTGTTGCAAAAGAAACCTTGGCCAAACAATCAGCTGTCTTCAGCAGCTTACTTAAAATAAGTACAGACAACCTTAAATTTGTACAAAGGAGAACAAACAGCAACTTTCTAGGGAATTTATTTAATTTATATATTCAAACTGACAATCCCCTGATTTTCAGTCTGTGCTTCTTCATAAAGAAGAAAATTTCCATAGGGTTCATTTTTCTGGTTGATTCAGAATGCCTGTTATAGTTGTGAAATATTGGTAGGAATGGATTGAGATATATTCATGACAGTAGGTGGACTAATGGAATTCAGTAACTTTATTTAAAATGTGCAAGAGTTTATTATAATACTGTAATAGAAATGTCATTTACCCTGACGGGAGGAGAGGGAAAAGCCCTGTCAATGAATAATAATGAAGTTATTTAAATGTCAACGTTCTTGCAAATAATTTGCAAAATATAAATTATTCTACATGTTTCTGGTTTTGTTTTAATTTGTACTCAGGGAAGTAAAAGCTTCAGTGCCACAGTTTTGGTTTGTTTTTTTTTTTTTATACTGTCAAATGAACTAGTAATAATTAAAATGCTTATCTTGTTTATTTGCAGAAGTTATTCTGCTTTCCTATGGGAAAAAAAAGGATTTTTATTCTTAAGACCTACTGGTAAAATTTGGGATGGATTTAATGGAAGTGATTAAAAGTAAAATGGAGGAACAGTTGTGAAGTTCAGAACTGAGTCTAAACACTGTTTCCAAATATTATTCCTTTATTAGTATCCCCAATATTGCAGTAACATCCATAACGTCCTAACATATCCATTTTTTTTTCATTTTTAGACAGACTTGGATATATATCAAATCTCTATGCAAACCTTCCTATTTCAAATTCATCTGAATTTAGGTTGACTTAGCTTGTAGCTGTAGGAAGCAAAATCAAGAGAAAATTAAACCTGGGGATTTAAGTTAATTTGATAGCACATGTATAAACACTCCCCCTCCACACAAACACTTTAGCATGCCATTGCAACACGTATATATACGTAAGAGCTAATAAAATATGGCTTACTGTTAACTCATTTACATATTATTGTTTCAATAGTTGTAGCAGATGGTTGAGGAAGTGTAGAGTTTCTTTTTTTTGTTTGTTTGTATTAAAATCTATAGGTCCTGGATTTAGTCCTTTCAGATGATTTATCCAGGCATTGCTTGCTGTGCTCATGTCACACAGATGCACTAAAAGTGAGTTGTCTCTGCAGAGCTTCAGAAAGCAGACTACTGCAAAAGGTGTGGAAGCCAATGTTTGATACATAAATCATTATTCTTCAGATAACAAAGTTGAATTTGTTGATCCTACATTGCCATTACTGCCTATGTCCTGCTGAGGTTCATCTTTCTTTTGCAGTACTACCAGCTTGGACTGCCTTCCTGGATCACCAAATGGGTTCTAGGTTTTCATGGATTAGGAGTCTCATGCTGCTTTATATGCTTGTTTAATATGACAAATGAAGAACTTCTTATCCAGACTACTAATTAATGTCTGATTAGATACATTTATTGTTTGAGCATTGAGTCCAGTTTTGGGCATCTCAATACATGAGAGATATTAATGGGCTGGAGTGAGTGCAGAGGAGACAACAAAGCTGGTGAAGGAGCTGGGACTGTTTAGTGTGAGGAAGAGGAGGCTGAGGGGAGACCTCATCATTCTCTACAACTACCTGAAAGGACATTGTAGAGAGTTCTACAATGCTGGTCTCTTCTCACAGGTAATTAGTGATAGAACAAGAGGAATGGATTCCAGCTGCAACAGGGTCTTTTACAATCTGAATTATTCTGTTTTTATGATTCTGTGAATAATATAAATGCAGGTTGGTGATACCTCAGGTAGATCCCAACAAAGGCTTTATGTATATGCAGTTTCATTCAGTACAGTTCTTTTGTTCAGTCACTCTGTGTGTACTGATCACTCTTTCTTTGTGTTGAAGCATGGTTAGGTGTCTATGTTCTATAATATCTGCCTCCCAGTTAAAATTACAAATAATTGTCAAGTGGTATGAGAGAAACAGCTGGACAGATAGAAGGACTGGTTATTGCTAGTTTAGGACATGATAAAGAGAGTAAGATCTAATAGTAGCTCCTTTGATTGTGTATTTGTTCATCTGTAAAATAATTGTTTTTGTAAGCTTTCCAATCTTTCAGTTGCTTTTATAAATGTTGACAGAAGCACATGCTTCCATCTGTGTATAATGTTACTTCTGTTGTAAATAAAGCTAAGAATGGAAAATAAGTGCTAGAGATTTGAAGTAAGGAAGGGCTGGCCATTCTAAGATTACTTCTGCAACGGGCCTTTGATACTGGTTTGCTCGTTCTGTGGCAGGGGACTGTCTGCTTTAACAATTTAAAAGCAAGTTTTATGTGTCAGGTTTTCTTCATTCTTATCCCGCTTTGAAGGGGATTTTAGTACAATTCAACTTAATGGGTAAAAACCTAAGCTGCTGCCTCCTTGTTTTATTCCTGTACAGATTGCAAAATCTGAATCTCAAAAACTATGGTATAAATGTAGGTATAGAACCTGATCCTGAAGTGCAACCCCCTCCATGCTTTGGAAAACAAAATTAAACAAACAAACAAACAAAGACATTGTGTCTTAAATACCTTTGTGAATGTAGCCATTGTTTCCTAGGGAGGAGACATCCTGGACATAACCGGTGCCCGGAATTTACTTCAGATTTATTGGTTTTGGAGTGATTAGTAGAAGGGAAAGTTCATGTTACTGCTTTCAATTGAAGTTCTGTATGTACATTTATTTTTAAAACGAATTGCAGATTTATTGTCTGGAAGAATATGTTATACTTTAAAACGTCATGTCAATGTCTACATTACCCAACCACATGTCACTTGTCTGCAGTTTGTGGATACCAGCTGTATTGGTTTGGGCTGATTATCTAAATTCCCTAGATATTAGGATGCAATTCAGGCAAGCATGAGCTGCGTAATGAACAAAACCTCTGTTGATAATTGTTCTTGGTTTCAATCATATATTTAGAGTACATGTTACAGGAACTCTAAAGTCTTGTTTCCTCACTTGTTTTGTTCTTCCCCAAATCATGTAGTCATTGTTTATGGGCAACCTTCACATCAGAAATATAGATTTTTCTCTATTGAATGGTGGCAAGAATAAAGTATGTGTCCATACTTTCTGCTAATCCACGTGAAAAAAATCCACGTAAACTGTAGGTGTAATGCCCACATAGTAAGGATTTCAAAAGGACCTCAAATGTTTGGGGTTTTTTTGCAGAAAGCTGAACTCCAATTTCACTGAACAGTTAGCTGGAGCAGCTACTTTGAAATATGATGAGAAAAGATTCTTAACTAAATTAGTCTAAGCTTGGAGTATACCAAGAATTGATAACTTTAGTCTCTTGCTATTTGGCATGCCTCACAATCATTTTAATCTTCTTTATGCAGAATTTAGCATTTCTTATTGTACATGTTTATTTTAAAATGCTTTTGGAAGATGCTAGTTTAATTTTTCCTAATCTAATTTAAATGCAAATTATAAGCACTCACATGATGCTGTGTGTATATAATTAAGTATCATTATATACTATATGAATCACTCAAAAAGCTCTAGAGAGCCATTCTGCTATGTAAAGCATGACTTACATTGAAAAGCCGCCAAGTGATTTTGATTTTGTGATTGTTTGTACTTATGGAATCTCTCTTTGAATCATAGGTCAACAGATTATGGGACAACATATGAGAAACTGAATGACAAAGTTGGCCTGAAGACTATTTTAAGCTACTTGTATGTTTGTCCAACAAACAAACGTAAGGTAGGTGTTAAGGTGGTTGGCTCGTTTTAACTTTATGATGCAGTTTTTGTCCTTGTGATCTTTCCAATTTCCTCAATATCTGTTACTATTTAAATGGTCAGAAACTCTCTCTTTCTGTCATCCTCCCATTGAAAAAATATGTTGCTTTACCAAAACATAAGCCAGCTTTGTACAACCTATACTTTCTACCAGTGTACTGTAGGGAATATACATTAGCAAAATATAACCTTTAAATAAATAGTATTTTTAAATAGGTATTATGCATTTAATTATTTGCCATCCTTCTGGATAGTGATAATTTTGTCTGAAATTTAGAGCCTCATTAAAATGGCAGAAATGCATCTACAGTGGCCAGATTGTATGTAATGTTATTTGTCTTTTAAGTGCTCTCCATAGTGAACTAAACAGGATTTCACAAATGCCTTCTGAAACCCAGAAGTTTTTAATCATTCAAGCACCTTACTGAGAATTTCCTAAGAATCTATAATGCTGACATATAAAAGGAATCTTATGCTGCCTTTGAAATATCTTTTTTACAAAATCTTTGTAATTTGGAAGTATGCAATAGGAAGTGATGAAGCACTGTTCATAATGATGTTTTCTATTCTCGCATATGTTAACATGGTAAACAACAGTGTCTAAAGACTGTGCCTCACATGCAGCTTATAAAAAAAAAAATTAACTTTCATCTGATTGTTTCCTTTGACCTGTCTTGCTATGATTATACAAGACCAGAAAAAGATGTAGAGGTGGACAGATAAATGATCAAATTGAAAACAATTGAAAGCAGAGGTTCAAGTCTCGTGATGGAAGTCAGATTAAATTGGGACTATAGGGGAGAGATATCATCTCATTGCAGCAGACTCCTGGTATATGAAGCTTTCTATTAGAAGCTAAAAAATGAAAATACCAGTTGTCTCAAATGTCCTTCAGTTTTGAAAGTTTTGTCAAACTTAGCTGGGCAAAATCTGCATGATGCATTAGCTATTGTGGTGCAGAAAAATCTAAGAAGTAAAAAGAGTTTTTCAACTAACTGAGGTTAAGCCAACCTGAAGCAGGCTGGCTCTGAAAATCCTTCACCACCTCTCGCTGCACCTTTCCACTCCCTTCCTCACACTGCAACCCTTGTTTGTGTAGCCATCTGGTGAGCTGGATCAAGGACTAATCTGCCTGAAAACTAATCCCTTTCCAGCTCAAAAAAACCAAATAGATGAAAAGAAAAAGCTTTCAGGTGGAAAGGTGGAACTACCTTTTCTGGCAGTAGACTGCACTGAAGTTGGCCTGTAATCAATACGGGACAGTGCCAGAAGAAAGCTGCAACACCTGGGATGAAAGGACCTATGTAATGGTCTAAGATTGAATTTTCCAAAACTTATTTCAGCAGGAACAAAATTAGGTTTGCAGGGAGAACTTTTGGGGGCCCTGCTTATGCCTCCTATGTCTGTAAAACATCAGGCTATTCTTCCAAACAAAAATTAACTTTAGGCATCTAGCTAGTCCCCTGTGATTAAGAGGGCCCGGGGAAGAAAGTGTAGAGCTAAACTGTGGTTCCATACAATAAATACTTTGGCAGTGAAATCAGTAATACTAAAATTCAAGGTCTTTACCTGTCTTGGACTGGAAAGCAGAAGGAAGTGTATTTATTTTGAAACCAAGAATATTATCAGAAAAAAAATGTGGATCCTGAGACCTGCTTTTTTTCTTTCCTACCTGAAATTCTGATAATACTGTGGGAAACTGGTTGCTCTGAAAGTTGCATCTTGTTTTACTAATGTGAGACAGGTGGGTAGATACTTTTTTTTTTTTTTAAATGTGGGACTCAATAGTCTGAAATCCATGAATTTTGTAACACTCATGCTTACCCTTTCTGTGAAGGATTTGTACACTGCTTCAGTTAATGGTGGGCAAATACTAGCAGTGCATTTCCCTAAATATTTGTTGTATGTGGTAAGTGGTTTTTCTGACTGCACCTGTGTCCTTGGATGTTCTGTATTCTGCAAGGCGTTCCTTAGCAGAGAGACAAAGCTTCCTTTTGCAGTAGTGGAAAATAAATAATCTTGAAGCTATTTAACAAGAGACCTTGCTACAACAGTGATTCATTAGTGGGGCAAGCATACACTTAACGTACTGAAGCTACTTTGTTTTGGGAAAAAAAGAAGGAAAAAAAAATCACTTGTAGCAAATGCTTAATTTTTAGGAATAGGCCCATTGAAAGAAAAAGGAAATGTTGAACTTGTCTCAAGCCTGATGGGTAAAAATAAAAAAATAGAAGTGCATCCTATATGTGATCTTGTCTGCTCCTTTGAAAGCAGAGCAGTTGAAACTTGTGGAATGCATGTAATTGCATTTATTCAAATAATTCATAGATTTGTTCATTAATTTCTGATTATTTTCACATTCTGGAAAAGAAGAAACAGCAGCATGTGTTTAAGAAATTGTGTGTTGTAATTTATTTGCTCTTCTCTGTCTAGAAAAAAAAATGAATACACAGAGCTTTGCAGAGCTTCTCATAGTCTACGAATAACAGTTTCTTTCTGAAGGCTTCCAACTCAAATTCATGTCTTTTTATTGGACAAAATTAAATCATTTAATCAGACATTGCAGGCAATGTCATATTATAAAATGGTGCTTTGAAAATTAAAATGATGAAAAAGTCAACCATTGCTTACAATTTAAACTGATTACCAGTTGCTGTTCCTTGGTGTTTTTCTGAATTACAGTATTTTATTAAGGAAATTACAGAAAATGATGAGCATCTAACATAACACTGTGTAATCCCTGGCAATAAGACAGGTGGAAGTGCTGTTTTTTAGTATTCTTTCCTTTTGTTAAATTACTGTACTACCCGGTTGTATGACTGATGACAGATCGGGAGGAAAACATCGTAATGCATGGATCTTGCCAAAGACACAGCCTGTTTGAGTATTTGTCAACAAGTTTCCAGAAGAGAGAATCCCCAATGTGCAATAAATCCCTAGGCTTAGGTTGTCAACACTGGTTTATTTCTTAGGCTCATAAAACCTTTTGTGAGAGGAAATAAAATTATATAAATGCTTCTACATTAAGAAATATTGTTTGAGAATAATGCAGTGATGGATTAAAAGTTTAACTAAAATTGAAATCCAAGTTGACATCTTGAAAATCTATTTTTGCAAAATTTTACCATTCACTTTCCTAGAAATTCAAGTGTGCCAGTTTTTATGGTCTTTATAAAACCCTTTCTGACAAGTTGCTTTTAAGCATTGCATGGAAAATCATATACCTATACAAACAAAAAGTGAATTGAGTGGTGGTGGGGGGAACTCTAGAATTGATTTTACTAGAGGTTTTCTTTGACTTAAAAAGTGGTGCTGGCTAATTTAGACACTGTATCCTTGTATGAAGCACACTGTGTTCTTTGCAAAGAGACAGTTTGTGCAGCCCGTTCATTCTTCATACCTTCAAAACCCTTGTATCTGTTTATCTCCAGTTAATTAATAAAATGGTAGGATAACATCTGCCAGTTGCTCTTATGCTATTAATAGGACTAGTGCATCAGATATTTCCTGTGGGTTTGAATTTTTGTGTTAGTTTTGTTTGGTTTTGTTTTCTCTCTCCCTTTCTTTCTACAGACCTACCTTGAATTTTCTCTTTATTCTTCCAACTGTTCAGATTTTAATTGCTGTGAGGTACAGTGTCCTTTATATCTAAAGATGAATGGATCACAGATGCCTTCCTCTTCTTTGGTGTTTAGTGGTCATGATTAGCACCTTTTTCACAGTATGTTAAGTACTGTCTTGTGTGTGTAGCTCCAAGATAACAGATATTTATTGTAAATATAATTGCATGGGTTTCAATGCTGACTAGATCCCTAGCTACTTCAAAATTCATTTCTATTAATGAGTTTTAAAATAAATGCTAGGAATGGCAGCCTTCTGTTCTTTCTAGCATTGGGAGGTGGTGGAGGAGAGAAAAGTTGGCAAATGTTTCTGTGAGTCAAGACAGGAGAAGATTTGCCCTTATTAGCTGAAATAGTTATGAGTGAATGCTACTTTGTATCCTGTGCTATTAAAGTTTATTTGCTTCAGGGAGATTCTTATTTTGGAATGTAAACTGCCCAGCTGTAGAAATAAGAACTAGAACTGTGTGCTTTACACTGGCCTTTGCACCTTCTCCTTTGAGAGTGGGAAAAATGCCCATAGACATGACCCATTCCACTGACATTGCTGTTTTTCTAGAAGCTGCTACCCTCAATTTTTAAAAGCATATTGGAAACACTTCTAAAAAGCCTTCTCTGACCTTCCTCATCATGGAAGCTTTAGAAGTTGTAATGGCAGATGTGTGTTTGTTGTTTGGGTTGTGTTTTGTTTTGTCTTGCTTTGGTTTGTTTGTTTGTGGTTAGTTTGGTTTTTTGTTTCTCCAGGAAAAACAGTTCTTTCTAGTGGTATCCTCCTTATAGGCCTCTATAAATCTTAGTGTGAAGACTGTCCATTTATATTGGAGAGATTAGAGCTCAGCAGAACTCTAAGCACACCTCACTGTAGGCTGAGCCAGATGCTGTGGCTATCAAGGGATGGCATCCTTAGCAAATGAGGCACTGTGGGAGAGCCAGGGTCTACAGCCCATCAGTCATGTCAATAGCCCAAACTGCTGCTGCAGTCCACTCTTGCAGAGATAAATTATTCTGTTCCTCTCCTCTTTTCCCTTTGGAATGAAAGGTCCTTGTTAGCTGCAGGCTATAAGTGCAGCCTTCAAAGAGACAATCTTAAGAGACCAAAAAGGTATTGTATCACAGATGTGAACAGTACTTTTTCTTGTGGGATTTTTGTTTGTTGTTTGTGTTGTTGGATTTTTTTTTTTTTAAATGATGTAATGCCCAGGTGATTTCAAGAAGTTTAATGAAAGTCTTTTCTTACCTTTTGAAAGGGAGAAACTATCTTGTACTGAAATGCTTGGCAGATTGAAACATAAATTTCATCAAATGAAAACGTATGTTTGGATTAAACTCCACATAGCATAGGAAAGTACATGAAGAAGCCCTCAGATTTGTTTTAAATGTCTCCTATGCTGTGATCTCAGGTAATTATTCTTCATAGCCTCATCTTTTACTTCAGGGAGGATATTTTGGAAAGAGGGAGTCAAGAGAAGTAGGGGTGGAATTAATCTGCTGGTTTTGCTGATTTGATAGGTTGTTTGGGGTAGATAGCACTGCACATGTCTTTTTGCCAATGGTCTTCAGAGTTACTTCCTCACTTGTATCTTTTACCTAGATATAGTGTTATAAATCCATTTAATTAATCAGTTTTGGCTTAGCATTTTGCCTCCTTGATCAGAAAAGACATGAAATCCTGAATCTGCAAAGGTCAGAATTATTATCTTTAACTGCAAGAGTGGTTCAGTGCACCTGTAAACAATTCACTACCCACAATAATAGGACCGTCTCACTCCATGAATGAGGAAATTTTTCATTTTCTGCACTTCAGCAATAATGGTGGAGTAAATCTACTGCCATTACAAGCCAGTATTGGTAATAACTGTGAAGTCTGATATCCTTATGGTAATACATTTATCACAATTCTCACTTCTAATATCTTTAGTTTCAAGAGTAATACTTCTACCTGTGCACCAGATAATCAAGTATGCACTTGATTTCCCTTGCAGAAGACTTTTTTTTTCCCTATCTGCCCCATATGAAAATAGGGATAAAGCCATTTTTATTATTATTATTATTATTATTGCTTTTAGAAAGATAGACCATTCTTCCTGTTTGTTGGATATGATGTAAAAGAGCTGCAATTTGGTAGAGTTTCACTGGAGTCACTGAAGACCTGTAAAGTAGCAGTGACTGAAGAGCTGGTACTGTATTGTTAGTCTTTAATAGAGTTCATAGGAGACGAATAATTAACAAGCATTTTATCCATGCTATCAAAGTGAAGGCAGAGTCTCATCTTTCAGAGTGAGTATTCTGACTTTTGAAGGGTCTGGCAGCATTCACTACCAAACTTTCTGATTCATGCTTATAGTATATGACAGCTCTCACAATAGCCATTACACACAAAGCCCTTGCTATTATTCTACATCCATATCTCTTCTTGGATATGAAGAGAAATCAAAGCCCATTTATTCTGCTGCTGCTCTTGTAAGCCTATCAAAAATAGTGGCAGTTTTGACATTTTCCCACTCAAAGTAGTACTACAGTATGTCGTTGTATCTCACAGAAGTCTCCAAGGGCACGCTGAGTGTTGAAACTAATGATAGGAAAGCATGAACCACAGAATTCAGCTTTAAAGCTCAGATTCACCCAGGGTGAAGAGTGTTTCAAAAGTATTCTTTCGATTGTAACTCTAACCTCTGTTTTCTACAATCTGAGAAGTTAAAATTTATTCAAGATTATATTTTGTTGAATGTCCTTCATCTCTTTTACCCCTTTTTAAAATTCCTCAGCAGCTTACCAAATATTTGGGAAGAGATAACAACCCTTTTGGCAAGGGAGGGTATATGCCAGCAGCTTAGAGAGCAAAGGGGTGATATGTTGTTAGTTGCAGCCCAAATACAGCCAGCTGGGATTGATGGTAGTGCAAGGATGTGTCTAACTATAGAGCAGAGCTGCCTTTTCCCAAACTTGTAGCTCCATCCGTTTCCATAAATAAGAAAGGCTGTTTAAACTAGGAAAGCAGTTGCCATAATATTATTTTATATTTTTTCCCCTATTAAAAACTAGCCCCAAGCAGTTTAAAATCAGCTTGTTTAGTGTTTCATAATGTTGGACTAAAAATATGTACAGCAAGGTTGTTTTCATTTACCTTCTGGATTTTGAGCCATTAAAGACACATATCTAAATCTCAGTTCTGTATAAGTTCACTGCTGTGTAGTGAAAGGAACATGTTACTTTGGTCATGAAATTTGGAAGTTGTCTTGTTTCTATATGACTTCAAAAGTTGGCTTTAAAGGGAAAAATATCATGATGCTGTGGCATAACCATGTGATATCTGGTTTGTTGGGGATTGGATCTGTTAACATAAAAGATAACAAATGTATTAATACTGACCAGATGAGCTCTGAACTCAACCCTCCCTTGACCAGCCTGCAATGAAGTAATATGTAGTATAGTATCTGTTATTTAGAAAGTAGTGTAACCTGTGTCTACACACAAGGGTGTGTTTACCAGCAGATTGCAATTGCTCACTTCTTCTCTAGTGTACATATGTTATTATAGAGAAATGAGTGACTAAATGACAGGATACTTGAGTATTACATCGTCTGTCTAGTTGTAAGGACAAGAAGAAAGTGAAGAAAACAACAAGAAAAATACTCTTGTTTACAAAACATTCTGATTGATAAATGGTGATAAACGCAGAGGAGGGGGGAGTGATGGAAAAGGTTAATGCATGTAAGTTAGAAAGTTGTCTACTGCCAAAACAGCATGAGAATTTGAGACCAAGTGATGACTTATATATATCAAAAGTAACTGGTCATTGTGGAAGCAGCCAAGCTTCTTGGTGAAAATAGGAATAGTTCAGTGTCTGGTATGGAAAAGATACTGCAAAAACTGTAAATGAGCCTTTAACTTCTAGTCCTACTAAGTAAAAAGCTTAGGTTTCTTGTTGCAGGGACACAATTTTTCAAGAGACTGAAGAGGGGAAAAAAATTAGTCAAAGGTAACACAAAACAGAGAATTCAAGGGTCAAAATTACTGAGAATAAGACAATAAGACACTCAAATCCATTTATTTTTTTTTAATGTGTTGAGTTCTTTGCCATTTGTCCAGTTCTTTCTCACTAGTTTAAAAAAAAAAAAAAAAGAAGAGAAATGAAGGAAACATAATTAATTCAAAGAGTGCTCAGGGGGAAGAGTAGTACTAGACCATTGCAGAGGGATAGAGGAAACTTAAGTTAGTCATCCAGTGTAGCAGTGGACAATGATCACAAATCATCATCTATCCCAGAGCCTGTGTGTCTAACATTAGTGTACACTCCAATATTCCTTTTTTGTCTTAAAAATAAAGTTCTCCCACATCTTTTGAAACATGTCTGACATTTTGAACCTTGGAGCTGAGAGCTGTCTTCCAAGTTATGTCCCTTGTTAGTATTTCACTATTCTCTTTTTATAATATCTTTACCAGCAAAACTCTTCCATATGTTCCAGGATGCCAAACAATTCCTTCTGCTACCATTTCAGATATGTTACTGACATTTGCAAGCTCTCCCAGGAGCCATCAGTCAATTACCCTCTGAACAATGGGAAGACTCCCATTGTTCAGAGGAGACTGACCTTTCCCCTTGGGCACCAATTAAAATCTCTTATTTTTATTCCCATAGTCTTTGCTGTAATTGAAGCTCTGGCTCTTTGCCAGGTAGAACTTGTTGGGTTTTCACCTTCCTTATTGCTCAAACTTTGCTAAAGATAGCAATAGTTACAATTCCAAAACACATACATACACTTCAGGAAAAACAACATAACTTTAATGAAGCTTTTTAACAAATCTCTTTCACTTTTCATCAGGTGTGGACACGTGTACTTTGCTTTCCTCTGTAGCTCACATCCTCTAAATAAACAGCAGAAGAAGGTTTAGAAAATAGTTTCTCGCCTAGTGATTGTTGATGATCATGCTGTGTATGTTAACTGGATAGCAGCATGTACTATGCTAGTCACAGCAGACACCCACAAACCCTGAGGCAGCAAAGGAAAAAAAAAAAAAGTATATGTATTATTTTTCATCTGCATCAACCTTACTGTTTCCTTGACCCTGTGATTAGGATCATGCCATTAGCTGTTCAGATGGAGGCTGTGGTTACAAATATAGTAAAGAAGGGCTAGGAATAAAAGAAAATGAAAATGCTTCAAAGCTGCTAGCAGAGTGATGAGTCAAAAGGCAAGTAAAAAATGCCTAAGGTGGTTAGGTCATTTCTGGGAGTGTTCTGGGTTCCAGCACTTGTCCATTGCTCAGTCTATTTCTGTGATCTTAAGAGCTCCTAAAATTATGCTGCGTATACCTGTAGTTATGTAAGTATTACTCTCTCCACAGTCAGTGACTTTTAAAGTAGGAGCCTAAGCCCACTCTAAGGGAGAGATTTGTGAACATGCTGAGTGTGTGCTAAAAGCAAATGCAGGAAGAAAACAAACCACTTCTTTGTCTTGGCCTCAGGATCCCCTTGCTTTCAGTGAGGATATTCTAAGCTGACAGCATGCAATTGATCTTCACTGAATGGTTGATATTGACTAGAAAAGTCAACCACATAGTGCATCTTTGATGATGTTCATGGTGTTTGCAACTAGGCAGGATCTGCAGGCAGTATAAGTTTGGCCCTTTTTTCCACCGTTGGGACAACAGATGCGATGTGGCAGGTTTGCATATTCAGCAGTGTAGCCTCATGAATCTAAGACAGGAGGACTTGAGGTTTAGTTTCTTTCTTTATCTCCCTGAAGACACTGTAGCAATAGCCAAATCTGTTTATACTTATAACTTGCTGGGGCACTTCTATCACAAATCCACCCATGGGTTGATGAGGACCTGTCCCAACATGAATAAAGCTTGGGTTTGGAGTATGTCTCTCATGTAGATTACTCCTATAAGTGATAGGCTGGCACAGCCCAAAGTAGATTTCTGCTGATTCAGCTACCACCATAAGGGGCATAGAATTCAATATATCACAAAAAATATTTCACAAAAGCCTGTGAGTGCTTTCTTTATGTGGCTAAAACCTATATCACTGCATCTACTGGACAGTATTCAAGTTAACTGAAGTATATCTGTAGGAGTCTTAACCTCTCCAAAGCAGTGGGGAGATGTCTTTAAGAAATTTAAGAAATTTTAATAATGAAGTATTTAAGTAATCTGGGTTTATTTCTTTATCTGCTTCCCAACTTGTTACATTTGAAAAAGCTGTATTGATGCTTTATGCATGAAAGTTCTACCTCTTGACCTCTGCAAGGCAGAAATTTATTTATCTGAGAAATCCCCAGCGTTTCCTTGGGTGAGTTGTTGAGTAAGTGCAAACAATTTATATTAATACTCAATTCATGTGCATAATAAAAAAAAAATAGGTTCTCACTATAAAAAAGGTTATATTGTTCAATATATCTAAATTACAGCCATAGTAAAGATGAGCATATAGGTTCTGTTTGGAATTATATGAATAGGTGATACATAATGCTGTATAGTGTTGTACATTATTACTTTGTGAGAGATATATTGTCTGTAGCAGTCAAGAAGGGAAAAACATGTATTTCAGTAAAAAAGACATTTCCTAGGCTAGATGAACTAATATTTTATGAAAACATGAAGCAGTAAAGCAGATTGATCAAAATGATAATGAGAAAACAACATTATTTTTGCTGGGGTGGAGGATAGTTTAAAAAAAAATTTAAAAAAATTAACCCCCTGAATAGCATCTCTCTAGGTTATCTGCTTACAAATTCTAAGCAGTGGAAGGGCTGTTCTCTCTTTAAATGCAAAACCTCTGGAGGGGGGGGAAGTCTAATCCTTTTGAAGAATCCATCCCTACATGTCATAGAATATTACTTGGTAATCCATCAAATCATTCACACTGAAGGCTACTGTGGTCTGGTTTGAGTTTAATCTGAAGTGAAATTAGCCCGCATGTTTCTTCCTTCTGGGTCTGACTTTCATCCCACGCAGGTTCTTTCCCAGGGGTTCTCCAGGGACAGGGTGGTCATGGTCAGAGACAGCATTAATGGTGATGAATGTGTAATGGGAGAAGTGATTTTCAGAGGAGCAGAGGGTCAGCGAGTGCCTTCTGTGAATACTCTATATACTCAAGTCTCCTTTTTAATGTGTTTCAATCCAGACAAAATGTTCTACCTTGCTGATTTGCAGAGAGTAACAAAAATGAGTTTTTCCCCTGTTTGAACATGTGGAAGAGCCCCTTTTCCTCTTCAGTCTGTGATATTTGTAAAGACCTTGGTTACTAGCAGGTGTGTGGTTTTTTTGGCTTTCTTTGGTTGTTTGGTAACCCAAACGAGCAATGAATCTCTCTGAACTAGATTGACAGTCTTATACCTGACTGAGCAGGAGCATTCTATGTGTCCTTCTCTGGACCAAGCTTCTTGTTCATCAAGCTGGTCACTGCTAACATCTGGGGCCAGAAAAATCAGTGGACCTGATGGTTAAATGGGTCACCACTACATTGCAGGGGAGTAAAAGGGTGAAAGGCTTCCAGTAGTCACCCAGTAAGTGAGAATACAGTGCATAAAGCAGTTGTAGGTTAGGTTCACCCTGTCTCAAGCTGCCTCCATTCCTCCCAGACTGCTGAAACATCCAACACAAGAGAAGGGATATCCAGGCCCACTCCTCTCAGCCCTCTGAGGGCAGGCCAGCAGGAAAGCTGCAATCAGGCAATCCTTGCTGTTTTAGAAGTGCAAGAGTCACAGAGCAAGCTCAGCCTCCAAGTCTAACATATTTTTTTACTTGGTGACAGCCACTTGTGAATAGTTTGTCAGGGAAAGGTGCTATTGCCCATTTAGCTCTTGGCTTCAGATAGTCAATGAACTTTTTGTTACCTACCTAGTGCAGCCTGTGCTTTCATAGGCACATGCACAGTAAAGACTCGGACCCCTTTTCAAATTATTTCATATGAAGTATCAGACAGTGACTAGAGAATGACTGTTGTCATCACTTTGGGCATTGGAGGTGTTCTTAAGTGCTACCCACTGCTATTGGCTCCAAAGTCCATTTATTTATGTTCTTAAAAGTAATCTCTTTCAGCCATGTTTCTTGGAATGTGCCCGTCCTACACTGCCTTGGCCCCAAAATTAATTTTCAGTACCAGATCTCTATGGAGGCATCATAGATCATAAGAAGCTCAGTTAAAATTGACCAACTGAAGTGTTGAAGATAGATAATTAGCTAGGTTAATAGCCTGTATAAAATACTCCTTCAAAATTCCCCCTTTTTTTCTGTAACCCCCTGCATTCCTTTAGCATAAGAGCAAATAGAGCTTCAAACCTCTTATTTTCCAGATACAGATATTCACTGCCCTCTAGACCTTCCTTACCCAGTTTTATGACTGTTCTGTTTTCCTTCTCATTGGTCTTGGGCATTTTCTGTTGAAAGCAAGGGAATAATCCTGGTATCATTCAGGGAAGAGAGAGAAAGGGAAAAAAAATTAAAAGCCTAGTATTTTTTTGTGTATCTGACTTCTTTTGCTCTTAATGGCTCTTTGTTTCCCTTTTCAAAGAATTGCCAAGGAGGGAGGATGAGCCAAACAGTGAGTGAAGAACTGAGCTATAATTTGTCACTGATCCATCATTGTACTGCCCTTTTAAAAAATTTCCCCAAGTAAATAGCAGAAGCATTTAAAAGGGGCTTGGCACTGAGCAGCCGGCACTGCTGGCACACAGCTAATTGTACTGCTGCTTAGACAAGCAACCTGGGTTGAGGGAGCGCTCTGTGGGGTGAGAGGAAATGTGCTTGGGCTGCATTGCGGATTGGTTTTCGTATTTGTTTACATATGGACAGAGAAGAAGAATCTGAAGCTAATAATAAGGAGGTTTTAGATTGTAAAATGTTGCTCGAAGTTATCTATAGTTCGGATTTGCCTGAAAGACATTTTGCTGTCAAGTCTTTTTTTTTTTTTTTTTTTTTTTTTTTTTTGGTTAGTGATGTACCTCCCAAAATAAACAAACAGAAATGTACAAGCAAATCTGAAAACACCTGGTAGCCAGTCTGATCTGGTATAAACTAACAATGCAAAATGTTTTATGGACTAATTATCTGTATGTTAAAGAATTACTTCATCTGCTCCTGAAATGAGATTTGATCAATATTTTTAGAATATTTTGTTGAAAGAGGGAAGGCATGGAACATCAAAATTATTACTTTTCAAAGGGTGGCACAGTCTTTGGGAAAGACAATTTCAATGGAGAATAGAAATAGTAATTGAAAGTAGAGAAATTGATGAATTAGAAGGATCTGATAGGAAATATAATCCTGAAGAAGAGAGAATGTAAAATCTGCATTATGGATTTTATACATTGTAGATGTGTTCAGTGATAACCAGACTGGTTGGCAGTGAAATGAAAATAAACAAAGATTCAATTTCCTTTCTCCATTGCGCTTCAAATATATTTTCTTCTAAGGCAGAACATATTTGGGCCTATTTAACAGTATGTGGTAAAACTACAAAAAATGTTTGTGAGGAATGGAGAAGGAAACCATTTCTTTCTGAAGCTGCAGGGGAATTTCAGGCCAAGAGAATGTAATTAGTGAAGCTAAAAATGCCAAGAGAACAGAAATTGCCAGCATCCTTCCTGCACAGTGTTTGGACAACTTTAATGAATGCAAGTGGTCAGCAGCGTAGTTTAAAGTATAACTTGGAGGCCTGCAGTAAAAAAAAAACCAACCAAACCAAAAAAACCAAAACCCAAAGCAACAAAAGAAACCAACTGAACAAACACAAAAAAAACCCAACCAAAAGCCAAACCAAAAAACAATGAACCAACTTAGGTATTTTCTGGAGAGGGAGCTTCCTTTTTAAAAATGTGTATTTCACATTTGTCATAAATATGTAATCTGCAACTAAGATATCTGTGGAGCATTAAGTGTATTTTTCTGGTCGTTCAAAGAGAAGTTTGCTTATACTTCACTCTTGTGTTAATAAAAGGATTTATTGAGTCTTAAAAGCTTCATTTAGATTCGTTTTCTCACATATGCAAAGTCCTATGTTAATATGCGCAATGCTGTTGTTCCAGATTCAGGAACATAAAGAAAGAAAAGGAGACTTCATCTCTTCTAGTGATTGATAATAAGTAATAATAAATTTAAAAGGAGTAAGAAAACCAAAAGTCTTGTTGAACAAGATCCTTTTGCCATCTTTAAATTATAGTTACTAATTCAGTACAAAATTAAAGTCTTTGGTGAAAATAAGATCAAGGTCCATCATAAATTAAAAATAAGGATGTACAGAGAAGAACAGTAAGTGAATACTGTCTGTATTCGAAGTCTTATACTGTCTGTTTTCGAAGTCTTCTTGAAATGAAGACTTCGCAAAAAAGAAAACAAATCTGTCCTGGGAATGGTTTACAAGCTTTTAAATGCAAATATATCAAAGCTTTTTGTAAGCCATGAATCTCACATATAATCGTATTTTGACTGTTTGAGAATCAGCCGCATAGGCTCTCACTTGGTTAAGATTCGTTTTACTAGTCTCAGATCTTGATCCAAAATCTACTGAAGTCAATAAAAGGACTCACTTTGAAAGCAAAATTAAATTATTAGCATGTCAGAAGAGCTTCCTCTTCCAGTATCCTACCATTGCAGCATGGAAAACCACAGCACTGCAAAATATTTGTCAAGAAGGTGATATTTTCTTTATGAGCCTACAAATGATCTGGGCTCAGATGACGTACTGGACTTCATCACATCCCCTAATGTTTCATTTCAGTAGATTATAGTACCTGTAAATCTTCCAGGTGCCTGAGGTTACCCTAATAAGAGGTATTTTTAATATTTTACTCCCAGCTTGTACCCAAGTCATGTATATAAGCCCATGCATTTAATGTATTAGTTAATGTATTCGTTTCATAAGCCACTCAGATACCATTGTGGCTTCCCTACCAGAGATTGGTGCATGATATACTGTATTAAAAAGATAAATGTATATACAAAATCCTTTGGGCAGTTTTGTAGTCGACAGTGTACACTTCAGAAAACCAGTAATGCAGTCAACAACAGTTAATGTTCTGTATATCATTCCTAGGTCCTTCCTTCCTGTCCACAGGATTAGTGTTCTTCACCAGGGTTTCAGCATCTTATGTCTCAATTATTTCAATGTCCTTACCCCTGGCTCTGACAAATGTGGCATGGAGATCTCTGATTCATTCATAATGCAGCTGCAGAAATCAGACACCTAGCTTTCCGATTCAGCCATGACACATCTCTTTTGGTTTTTTTTTAAATGCTTCTTAGCTTATAACACTGAAAATAGGGCTGCCAGCCTTCATTTTCCAGATCTCACTACCTTTGCCATACCTCGCTGCATATTAGGAGATGAACTGCTGCCTCCAGTTAACCTGTGCTGCTACTCTCTAGCATTTCTGCTTGCAGCATTTGCAATGAAGTACCTTTTTACAATTGCTGTGTGTCAGGGTTTGTTGGTTTGTTTTTTTTTTTGATATTTTGTGGTTTTTGTTTGTCTGGGTTTTTTTGTTGTTGTTGTTGTTTTGTTTTGTTTTTTTTTTAATCTGCTGTTGTTCACACAAAACCTTGACCAAGTTGGGTTTGGGCTGATTTGGCTGCCTTTATTTTGTACGTTTGCAGATGCTGTACTTTGTAGTTCTCTGTGGCAAAGACTATTGTTCTGTTAATATTTGCATGTTAATTGGAGCAGTAGATTCCTGGGCTATGGTTGGGCTGCTGAGATGTCAAGTTAACACAAGAAATAATTAATGAAGCTGTTGGAAACAGCTATATGAAGTAATCAACAAGGCAGGGAGCAGACAGTCATCTGTCTGCTGTATGAAAATGAAAGAAAAATGATGGTAAAAGTGAAGGAACTGGCAGAAAGAAGAAAAAACTGAATCAAGGTGGGGGAGGGGTTGAGAGGATTAACAGGAGGGGATTTGCAGAATCATAGGTAGGGGGTTCTTGCAAATCAAGTTGTTATTTTTTTTGTTTGATGGGTGCACAATGCATTAAATCATTTGCATAACATTCCCAGGCCCTCCAGCTTAATCCTTACAGTTCTGAAAGACTCTTTGTTTGCGGGGGATTCAATTCTTGAAACAATTTAGGGCCAGGTCTACAAGGAGGGTTAGCACCAAATAATTTCTTCTTCTGACTGTTGTGGGAGTTACATACCTAATTAGGATTTAAATATTTAACCTTCTTTGAAATTAGAACTTTTTTTTTTTTTTTTTGTAGTATTAATGAAAGGCTGATATTTCAATTATCTTAAATAAGAGATTGAGAAAACATAATTTAGGGTCAAAAGCTTGTTTGATTTCGTTGTGGTGTCAGTTACGCAGTAGATTAAACATTTAATGATTTAATAAAAATTAAATCTTCAAAAATAAAAAAGTGTCCCAAAACATTGCTTTGTTTTGCAAATTTTTAAATCCTTAAAATAATATTTAGTTTTTCCTGATGGTTTTTCCACTGAATATTTTTAAAGGGAAATTAGCTTCTGAGATTGCCAGGATATGTGACTTTACAGTGATCTTTCTGAAACTTCAGGTTTTGGGAACAGAAAATATTTGAAAAAAAAAAAAAATGTCTATACTTGTTAGAACAGAACCATCTATCAACCAACGTAGTTAGGAGATGTAGACTTTTCCTTGGATGTCTTGAACAAACTGTATTCTGTGTATCTTTTTGAGAATTTGTGTTACTTCACCTGCATTCTTCCTGGTTTGACTTGGGTATGTGGCATTATCCCTGTTTATTATTATTATTATCCCAACTTTTACAGAAAGGAAAATAAGGAGTTAACTAAATGAGTCAGGGAGATGGTCTGAATTACATCATTCTTAACACCATAGTATTTGATGATTGTTTACCAGCTGCTGTTCTTGTCCTTGCATGTATACCTGTGTTGGGCTTCTAGGTCCCTTCCAACCCCTAATATCTATGAATCTATAGGAGCAGACATGGTTGTGCTCTAAACGGAGTATCATATGTGATTCATCGTGTTCTATGCCACAGGTTTCTTCCTGTCTAGGGAGAATTGGGCACTCTGAGCTTCTCATCTCTCATATATATCTATATGGTTTCATCCACATCCAACTGTTTTTGGCAAGAAAAGCAAACACAAAGTTTACAGCTCCCTCAGATATTCTTAAAAGCATAATGTTTTAAGAAAACCCAATGAAACATTTGCTATGTTAAACCAGCTCTAAATTCTGTCAGAGAACTGATTATTACAGCTATATATACAGACAGGTCTTTCAATCCTGTCTATAATCCTTTCCCTTCTCTATGCTAATCCTACATCTGCTCTTCCTAATTCCATCCTATGATGTTTACTTGTTCATTAGTATGTCTGAACATGGGCTATCAGACCTGTACTGGGTGTTTAGCATTGGTCTGGAGATATAGGTGAAATCTGCTAAAGTTGTAATGGAGGGAAAAAAATAATAAAAATTAGTGGTTGATTTTAAACGTCTAAAATGCAGCTTGTTTTTCCTAAGGTGTGTGTAGTGCTGGTCTTGCTCATTTTAGGTACTGCTGGAGGAATTTCTCAGAGGAATTAAATTTAATGTCTTTGAATGTTGCTTATAACTATGAACTGTTTCTTCAGCAGCTGAATGCTCAAGGGAATACCCTAGTACAGCAGAGTACCTGCTTTTGGAAGGTTTTCATTAATATTGAAAGGTCATGTATTTTTCCTTTTTTTTTTTTTTTTTTTCTGCTCTATAAAATAATAATTAAACTATCATCGTCTCAACACAGCC
>JAOEGS010010694.1:0-31944 GCA_025447755.1 Corythornis vintsioides
AGCCTGCGTCTGGCCCTGGCCCTCCGGCCCGGCCCGCGGCCCTGCCCCGCGGGGAGCCTTTCGCCCGCCTCGGTCACGGCCACCGCAGGGAACCACCCTCCCCCTGCGGGGCATTTTCCACGGCTTAGCGCTTCCCACCCGAGGAGGGAGCCCTTTTTGCTTCCGGGCGTTTCTGCGGGACGCTCCGTGAGGAGGCGACAGCGCCCAGCCCCGCAGCTCTCCCCGGCTGCGAGCCGCCGAGCGCCGGGGACTGCGCAGGTCCCGGCCCCGCAGCTGCGGCACCCACCGCCGCCCCATTGTACTCCGGCCAGGGAAACCGCACTTCGCTCCCTCCTCCCCCCCCCCCTTCGTTCCAAGTGGTCCCTTCCACAGCTCCATTCGGCGCCCTTCGGAAGGTCCCACCCGTGGGAAGCAGGAGGGGCCGGCAGAGCGGGCGAGGCGAAGGGCGCAACCGAGTTCACCCCCGAGGCCGGGCCGGCCGCTGATGGACGTGCGCGGTCGCCAGTAGGACGAGGCGGCCGCCGGCCGAGCCAGTGGGCGCGGGGCGGGGCGGGCCGGTTCCCCGGGAGGGGCGGGCGTAGGAAGCGGCGGCGGAGCGGGAGCGGCGCCTGCGCGGGGGGGAGGAGGCGGCGATTCGTCGTGTCCCTGTGTCGGTGGCGGCGGCCAGGGAGGGTCGGGCGGAGGGAGGGGAGGATGGAGCGAGCGGCTGAGCGGCCGTGAGCGGGGTGGGGAGCCGAGCCGAGGCAGGCAGGCCGCGGGGCAGGCCCGGCGGGTGGGAGCAGACAGGCGAGGCAGGGCAGGCTGCCGGCTGCCGGGTTGCGCGGCGGAGCGGGCTCCAAGGCGGAGAGCGGGCGGGCGGCCGGGGCTCCCGCTCCGCAGGGCGGCCGGCGGGGCAGGATGAGCCAGGAGGAGATCCTGAGGAAATTCATCAAGCGAGTCCAGGCCATGAAGGACACGGACCACAATGGGGAGGACAACTTCGCCAGCGACTTCATGGTGAGGGGCGGCGGCGCGGCGGGGGGAGCGGGCAGGGGGGGCCGAGGTGCCGAGCGACCCCCGCGGTCCCTTCCCCAGCCCCTGCGAGCAGCGGCCCGGCGGGGGAAGTATCGCTTCCTCGGGGCTCACTTGCTGTTGTGTACCCCGAAACTCGGCCGGTGCCCCCCACCACTTTTTGAGCTCGGGGAGACGATGCGGGGGGGAAGCGGCCGCTTAATTTACCTTTTATTTTCTACCCCCTGAGGTTTGTCACCGCAGCCCCCTGCCCCGGCCCATCTCTGCTCCTGAGGAGGTGGTGGGTGAGCAGCTACTGCAGAATTAACCGGGAGCCTCCTCTCCCCCCCCCCAGCTCCCCTTCTTTCGCTGAGCAGATAAAGGGGCCAGGCGGCTCGGGGGGGCTGGGAGCGCTTCCTCCCCCTGCAGCCCCTTTTCTCACGGGGCTGCCATGTAGAGTGTCATCTGAGGAGAACGGGGCGCTCCTTCCCTCCCTTCCCCCTTTTTCTTGACCCTGTAGCCGCCCGCTTGAGGTCTCTTTTCTTCCCAAGGAGATGTGCTCGATGTATTGAATAGTCCTCGGAGGAATATATTCATCTTCCCTTCCCCAACATCTCCCTTCGCTCCCCATCCCCCATCGCAGCGCTGCCTGTATCCCTCGTCCTTTCTTCCTTCCAGATCGCTTCACCCTCAGCCTTTGGTGACCGTGCGTGCTCGGGGGAAGAATTTGTGGCAGAATGAGCCCTTTTCCGGGTTTATTTGCAGATGTCTCATCGGGCTGGGAAAACGTTCGAGGCAATTTCTCTGTCCAGTAGATGGTCTGAGCTGTGAGCGGTCATTTTGGGCAGATGTCCCTGGCACTTTTCAATATTGTTTCAGCACTTAATACCCGAATACAGCCTGACCCACAGATGAGCCGAAGCGGGCTACCCACCTCCGCATACGTGCGTCTTGGGATTTGTCTTTGGGATGAACCTCCGTCGTTGCCCCGGGAGCTGTCAGCCTTCCCTGGGGCTCGGGGAGCACCGACGGGGGGGAGAACCCCCAACTCTGCTGTGAATGTGGCATCGGGGCTGTGTGGAAGGCGGGGAGGAGGCCGCGGATGTTGCGCAAGCCGAGGGGCGTTGGGAGCGCGGGCAGGTCCGGGGGGAAGGGGAAATGGACCGGGGGAAGTCACCAGTTCATCCAGGGTGGGGTGGGAGCCCGTGGGAAACCAGCCACGCTCTTTGCGCAGGGTTTCAACAGCATGCTTGCAGTATTTGCAAAACAGCTGAGCGTGTGGGAAAGGAAGAGAGAAATATGTGATGGGAAGAGTGGCACTGGAGGGACAGGACACTTCGGAATCCTTGTTTCAGGGGATGGAGCGATTCGCACGGGAATTTAAAGGTTAAATACTTGGACTGAACGTTAGTTATTACGTAGAGCACTCATGAAGTGATAGCTTTAGTAATATAGCTGTTATTAAACACGAATTGACATCTGTACTGATGAATCTTGTGCGTGTAAACTAGCTGTACTTTAATATAAAGGCTATTGAATATATTTATATTGAATATATAAATATAAAGGCTATCACCTTTATGTTAAATACTTTACTAGGTCTCCTAATCTACTGTTTAATATCTGATAAAAACCCTGATGTTTTAGCTTTCTGGAGTCGAGTGGTAGACAATAGTTTTGTCATTCTTTCTCCTTAGTAGTAGCACCTCTGTATGGAAAAGCAGCTTTTGTTTCTCTAGTTGACAGCATTTTGTTTCTATAGCTTTCAGCTGTGTAGGCAGTCAGCTTTCCCAGAGCAGCAAGGAAAGAGGATGCTCCTTCAAAAATGGGAAATAAAGCTGTAGGAACTAATTGGTGAGACTTTTCAGGAGAGAGGTGTATCACCTGAAGCCACCGTAATGCTTTGGGAAGAATTGCATTAAGTTTTTGTTCTGGTTTTTTTTTGTCCTTTTAATGCTTTCTGTTTCCAGTTTTCTTATTGAATTATTGTGTAATAAATTACAGGGAAACCAGGATGTGTTTCTGTTAGTCTTCATTTTCACCTCGGTGTAGTAAAGCAGGTATAGATTAGTTTGCTTTTTAAAACCATTGACAAAGCAGAAGAGAGAGGTGAAGGGGGTGAAAAGCTTCAGTGTTCCATTTTATTGAAGCTTTAGTGGAGATTTTTTGGGCAGGGAAGGGAGGAAGTTTTATTTTCTCATGTAAGTGCAGGATGTTGCTGCTAAGCAGTGGCAGATTTTGTGGAATAGGAGTTGCAGTTACTCATTGCTCCATTGCTAAGTCAAAACAACCTAAAAATAGGAATGGAATAGTGGGTGAATGCAATTGAAAACTCTTCTTTATTTTCACATCTTTATTGCCATTGAATATGTTCAGCAGTAGGCTCCCAGGATTATATGTAGGCCTGAGTGAATGAACTGAGTTTGACAGACAGATGCCAGGGAGGGCTGGAGCAGAGGGCAGAGCAGCTTGAGTTCTGCACAGGCAGGCTGATTAGCCTGAATGCTCCTCAAAGTCCACAGTGTAGATGACTACAACTGCTATTTAATGATGCTATTGACATGCCTGAAAACACCTTCGACTTTGAAGGCAGACTTCCCACCCCTCCCCTGCTCATAAAATCAATTCTATAACCTGGGCACCAATAGCAAGCTTGCTCCTGGAAATAACATGTATTTCACTGCAATGAGTTTGCACTCCAGAGGAAGCAGGACGTACTGGTGCATCACTATGGGTGTGCACAGCTAGCTTGACACTACAGTGGGTAGTTTGGGAGCAGCAGGGAGTTACCTGGGTGCCTTGCCAAGGAGCATGTGCCTGTGGATATAGGATATAGTGAGTTTTCTAAAATCATACAGGTCAGGACCTCACTAGTGTGCTTACAATGCATCCAGGATCCCTTGTTTTCTGCAGACACTGCTGCTGGGGCCAGAGGAAGGAAGTGTAAAATGCTTCCTATGGACACAGCCAGCCTGCTGGAGATGCTGATTTTCTATAATAAGCATGTGTCTTGCATCAGACAAGAGTTTGAAGTTGAAGCTCCATATGGAGATAAAGCAAGCAGGTTTTCTACATGCTGGATTTTAGAAAGACCTCAAACATTTTTTGCCTTTTTTTTTTTTTAATTTATTTTACTTATCCACACCTAACATTTTTGTTTTCTTATTCAATTGTCTTGACAGAAGCATCCTGAGGCTTATTTCTGTTGTTTGCCATTATGTGAATATATGTATGAAGTATGAATGGTGTAAAGTTTTACCTTAAAACATCAGATGTTATGTTTCAGATGTTTTGTGGTACATGACAGTCTTGTAATGTGGATTTTATCTCTGGCTAATGTCATGGAACACAACGTCTGAAAGTGTTTGTGGTTTCTGCACTGGGTGTAGGTGACCCTCAGCTCTTGTCTGGGGGTGTCAAAATAACCCTGTCTTAGATGATCTGTCTAAATAATGCTGATTTTGAGTAACTTGGCAAGGAGTTACTAGGTACCTACATCTGGTATTGGATCTTTTTATACTTTCCATTCCAGAGGACACTGAACTAAACCAAGTGAATATTGTGTATCTGTTCTGTTCAATCTCAGCTGAAGCTCTTAGGTTTGGAAATAGAAAACAGCACATTGAGTTCTTTATTGGATTATGAAAGGCAGTTTGAATGGGTCATTGACTTGAAATGAGTAAAAAGGGAATTTCTGTGCTTTTCACCTCTTGATGGTTGTACGTTCAAAATTTTTATTCTTAAGTACTTCTAGCTCATTGTTCTCTGAAAATCCTATTTCTAAAAAGGGGAGGTGGAATGTGCTTGACTTCAGAGGATAAAAGCTAAGCTGATCATATGCAGTGCTGTGCCAGATGTTACAAAACTTGCCTTCCCTGGCTGTGTTTTCCAGGCAAGTGCATCTTGTCTACCAGACCCAAGACTGCTAATATGATGCAGTCATCTAGGGTATTCTAAATCACTGCTCAGGACTGCTGAGATACTTAGTGGAAGTCCATGTACTAATGGCAATCATGACATTGATGTTGTTCTAATTCCTGTAGGTTCTGAAATGGTTTGTGGTCTCTAATGCTGTGTTCAGCCATAGCACCTGGGAAACACTCTCCTTAAAAGCTTGTCCATGTAGTAATCTGCATTTCTGTAAACCTTTCTGATTCAAATACCATTAATGCACCTCTGGAGTATCTGAGAAGGTGCTTCTCACATTTATAGGGCAAGGATATAACTTGGAAACCTTGTGGAGAGGAGAATGCCATCTCTCTGCACGTGGGTTTGCTGCTTGGTGGGTTGGTTGGTTTGTTTTTTGTTTGTAACCCTATGGGCATTTTTGGAAATGATGTTTTCCAGTATTTATTTACTCATGGTTGTAGTATGTAGCTTGAAACATGAACTCTCAACTTCTGCTTTATCTGTGTTATAAAATACATGCTGTCTTCTCAAGAGAAATAATTTTCATCTCTGGTCTAAACAAGGACAAATGCTTTGGTAGAATCAACTAGAGGCTAAACTTTCTTGGAACTTAAAGAGGAATATTTAATTGGTATAAATACAGACTTGCATTAAATTCTTGTAAATTGTTGACCAAATGTCAACAGTTCTGAGCATTTCTCTTCCCTTAAGCATGATGGAAAGAGTAATTGCCTTGGAGAAAGTGACCTGTAAGTGTGTTGTACATCTGATCTGTTACAAGAAGGTCTGTTCTTTGATGGGTGTTAATAGGTCATGGACAACTGTCACTCTAGATCTGCTTTAAGCCTTTCTCAAAATCATTTCAGGCTGAAAGAATGGCTCTGTTACTCCTCATCTTCCGTGTTATGCTGTAATTTGTGTGTCAATGCTTTTCTGAGGCTTTGTTTCCATTAAATATATTTCATCTAGATGCAGTTAATCTGATTTGGGATTCTCATCCTGACAGTTTTCCTCGTTGTGAGTAGTGAGAGTCACCCAGGCAATTCCTAAAGCTTCACTTGCAGGGTCTAGATCTGCCTGGAGCAGTACAGCTGAACAGGAATCCCACTAGCTCTTAACTTCAGAGGCTTCTGGAATTGGGTGAAGTACTGTTCTTTACAAGTTACACAGTAAAGCAACTTTCTCTGCACAAGCAGTTGAAATATTCAGCTTTTCTGGCACCTTCTGAGGAAATGGGTGCTGTTCCTGTTGATTCACAGATGCCATTCTGAGTTTTCATTGAAGCAGCTGAATACAACCACAAAGCTGCTGGAGTGACCCTGGGGGATAAAAACTTGCAGACTCTGCCTAAAATTGCAGCAGTTCTTTCAGGCAAATGAAACTAAAGGGAGTCAGTTAGGCAATGTTCTGGGTTGTGTCAAGCAGCTCGTGTGGCAATAAGAGCTCTTTACTCACTCTTTAAGGGCAGGGGTCTGTAAATCCACTGCTCTCAGGGAGTCAGGCCTTCTGTCCTCATTTTGCTGAATAGTATGGAGTTGTCCAGAAGGTGCAAACTAAAATTATTTGGAGTGCATGTAGCATGCAAGATAACTAATAAAATAACATGTCATCTACAGCCTTTGCTTTCATTCTGATCTGTAGTTAAATCAGATGGATGTACCCATATAGAGATGTGACATGACCATAGTTCATCAACTCTAGACCCCAATCTATTGTTCTCTAGTTCTATGTATGTGCAGAAGTATATTAATTTATGTATATATTGGATTATTGTCTATATATTTCTCTGCATGTGTATAATTTATTGCTATAGGAAGAATTTTTTGGCACATACATAACTGACCTTAAACTGCAATAGGTTCAGGGTATTTTTCCTTGATAGTTTTGCAGCTAAATAGAAGTCCTGAGTTCACAGAAGGAAAGGTTAATCAGAGTAGCTGTTCATCTTGTGTATACATTTAATAGTAAGTGCAACAGAAGTCTGAGGCATTTGAAATTCATCCTAAAGCCATTAATTTGTATTAAACAGAAATCCTGTTTGATTTTCTTGTTACAGAACACGTGTGGATGTTGTGTGTGAACTGCTGTGGTTTACTGGAATATGCTCAGTGCAGGGGAAATTTAGGTGTAGATAAAACAGTAACACTTGTCAGTGCTGGGAAAAGATGAAACTACAGCAGCACCTTGAGTATGTGTTTGTATAACTGAGTTAGGGAGCTACATAACATTTTCCTCCTTGGCCTTATAAAGCAGGTTTTGCCTGGGGAGGGGCAGCAGTGTGAGGGGAGCTGTGGAGCTGGTGAAGCAGAGTAACTGGGCAGAGAAGAGCTCCTGGTGCTGGGAAAAGTGCAGTGTTTGCATCCTGGCATTTGCACCCTGCTCTTGCACTCCCCACTTGTGCCAGTGCAGCTCTGTGCTTGCCCTCTGTGAAGCATGGAGATGCATTTCTGTTTCTGTTAACTGGCATGTGAATGTTGCAAGGAGATTAAGCTTTTTGTTTTCCTGCTTCATCTGGCAAAAAAACCCCCCAACTTGCCAGTGTAAACTGAACTGGTGAATTAGTGGTTTTCAAATGTGAGCAGGCAGTGTGGTCATGGAAGGAGAGGGCTGGGGTAGGGCTGGGGAGTTTTTGATCCAGAACTGGGAGTTCCAGAGTGCCTGTGTTGTTAGTGTTTCATGGAATGGGAGTGGTTAGAAGGGACCTCTAGAGGTCAAGTCCACCCCCCTGCCAAAGTCAGGTCACCCAGGGCATGTCTCACAGGAACAGATGCAGGTGGGTTTGGAAAGTCTCCAGAGCAGGAGCCTCTACAGCATCTCTGGGCAGCCTGGGCCAGGCTCTGACAGCCTCAAGAAGTTCCTCCTCATATTGAGGTGGAATCTTCTCTGCTCCAGTTTATCCCCATTGCTCCTTGTCCTGTTGCTGGGCACTCCAGAGCAGAGCCTGGCTCCTTCCATTTGACTCCCACCCCTCAGGTCCCCCTCAGTCTCCTCTCAAGACTAAACAGCCCCTGATCTCTCAGGCTTTCTTCACAGGGGAGATGCTCCAGTCCCTTAACCATCCTTATAGCTCTCCATTGGCCTCTAATCAGTAGATCCCTGTCTGTCTCAAACTGGGGAGCCCCAAACTGGGCACTATTTCAGGTGTGGTCTCACCAGGGCAGAGTAGAGGGGGAGAACAACCTCCCTAGACCTGCTGGCCACAGTTTTCTTAATGACCCCCCCCAGCTGAAGTCCTTGTGCATCTTCAAGAGCCAGAACTGCACAGGGGTAGCAGTCCTGCTGTGGTGGGACAAGTACAAAGCTAGCAGCTCTGCTAGGGGAGCTGAGGGTGCAGCAGCAGGGGAAGGGAAGAGTGGTAAGGGGAGAAGAGCAGGGGGATGCCTGTCAGATTTTGACTGGTTTTCTGCACTGGGGGCCATTGTGAATACTGATGTCAGGGTGTTTCAGTTGCTGTGAGGTTTGTATAGCAGAGCTGCTGCTTGTATCTCTAAGGGCCTTGTTCTAGCTACCCTGTTGTCATCAGCTTTAGAATGAAAAGAAAATTCTTCTGCAGCTAAAAAAGATAGAGAAATAAGTTTCCCAAGAGGTACCAGATAAGTCGAGGTATAAATGGACGACCTAATTTGGATGACCTATTTTTTTTCCTCCTATCCATCCTCCTATAAACTGATACTTTTAATTTCTATAAAAGGTATTTTTTCTTATTGGTGGTAATCAATTTATGGGAAGACTTAAAGGCAATATTGCTGTAATGGAAATGTCTTGTGAAAGAAAAGCCTGGAAGAATTGAATTATCAGCTGTAAAAAGTAGCCCAGTGATGTAGACAATTACTTCAGTGGGGGAAAGGAGCTGTTGTAAGAGGACTGAAGCTGTGAATGGTGCTGCCTCGTGGGCTAGATGTGTCATTAGGAACAAAAGCAAATAAAGATGCATGTTTCATTCAGCTTCCTAGAAGGGAAGCATCAGTGATTTTGAAGGAAATCCTACCATGGTGCTTCTGACAGTTCTGGTTTTTTAATTTACTTCTGACCTCCCGTGGCTGAACAGAAATGGAACTGCCCAGTGTTTGGAATTTGACATGGGCAGCTACATAGGAGGCTGGAAATTGCTGGATGGTGCAGTTGGCTTCAGCAGATCTGCTTTGGTAGGACTTGAAGTCCTAACACAGTTGTGTTCAGAAGTGTTCCTTGTAACTCTGGTTCCCTTCTCTTTGAGGGAAGGGCTGTACTCTCACTTTCTTATGTGCTGGAGAGCAGGTTTTGATTCTTAAATGTTATTGAAATTGCTAATTTGAATTCTATGATCTTAATAAGCTTTGGTGTTTAAAGGCCAAGGGAAGTTAGCTTGGTTTAAACCATACTGCTTTAGAAAACATATGAACTACCTTAATGTCTTATTTAGTTACAATCCTGAACTTGTCAGTTTTAAACAAAGCTTTTGGCATTGGCTTCCTTCTCCAGTAAACTGTAGGTGGTTTTGTTTGCTTTTCAACAAGCTCACAGGACAGTGGTGTCCTCCTGAACAGTTTTGCATCTTGCTGCATCTGTCTGTCTTGCTGCCTTATTCTCACTGCCTCATGTGGCTGACAGCTGCTTTTTGTTTTTCATCTGCAAACACCCAGATGTTTGTGCTCTGGTCACAGGAAGAACAGCTTCTAGGTGGACCAGGGGCACTGAGAGCTGCTCTCTTTGCTTCTGAAGAGGTAGATGACCATGTTTCATCTCTGCAGCTGGGCCACAGTGGGGACAAAGGGCCAAGACTTTCTCTTCTGGACAGCTGTTAAAGGAGAATCCCTGGGGGACTGAACAGTGTGGACCACGAGTGGCATTGTCTCATCCTCCTGCTGTGGTTGAGGCTGGGCAGTTAGCACCTCTGCTGGTGTTGCTCTCTCAGATCTGCTTTAGGGTCTGTAGCACGGGTGAGAAATGTGGTTTTTGTGCTGAGCTGGATGTCTGCAGCTCTTGAGACAAGGTTCTAGTTCATGCAGGTGCTGGCTGCACTTGAGACTGCCAGGGCTGCCATCTCCTCACCACATCTGGGGGGCTGTTGGCACAGAATTGTCATTCCTTATTTTTAACAGATATTTTTCATTGATATTAGGACAGATGGAAGCATTACTTCTGTTCCTCTGATAGCTCTTAATGGCCACAGCTATTTTTGAACAGCTCTGTTCCTGATCCAAAGGATGCTCCATGAGTTTCCTATCTAAGTGTTAGGGGACTTGCTGCTGTAGATGATGCATGATGTTGAAATGATTGATTGCTCTGGGAACTGCAGAGCTCTGGAGAAGCCTGAGTGGTGTTCCACTCTGTCCTAAATGTTCAGTTCTTATCTGACTGTATTTGACTCCAGTGCATGACCCTGTGGTGGTACAGTGTCTTTTTTTCATCAGGACACTCAGATGGTGCTGGGTATCACTTTCTCCTTGGACAGATTTTCTGATTGGGTTAGCTGGCCAGTGTCTGCACAGTCTTACCACAATAAAAACCTGAGAAATTATCATGAAAAGCAGAACAGAGGAAGAAAAAAAAGTGATATTTAGCGTACTGCACCTACCAGACCAAGCTGTCCACAGCAAGCTGCTGATTTGCTGTTCTGTGAGTGGGTAAAACTGATCATGCAGATGTCTCAGTGGTAAATATCTTGTGTTCTGTGTCTTTGCAGTGCATAGTTTGGTTTTTTACTGCTTTTCCACTTGTAAAAAATGTCTTAATTCTTTTATTTTCCATTGAATCATTGCCTCCCTGCATAGGAAGCAGGATTCCAACTGGAAGCTCTGCTTTCATTATTAGTTACTCCCTCATGTCTATGCTGATAATTTTAGCAAATAGGTAATTGTTAATTGAAATGAATACAGTTGTCCAGTAGGAGCACTCGAGGGAATCATTTAGCCCAAAATAAAGCTGGAAAATGAACACTATTCTGGAGGGAAAGGCCTATGTAGGTTAAACTGCTTCCAAAACCTGAGAATTCCCACAGAAATGAATTAATTCCAAATTGCCCATAGGACAGCACTCCTCTTGCACAAACTGTTCAAGGAAGGAAATAATCTCTTAGATATTCTGAGTCTCCCCAGGTAGCTCTAAATATTTGACAGTTTTTCCTAATACTTCCACTTTTGTTACTATAGGTGGTTACACAAAACCATGTTGATTTTATTGCCACAATTAAAATGTACAACTAATTTCAACTAATTTTCTGTGAGGTTTTGTAAACATAACTGTGTAAATGTTGAAGGACATGGGGAGCCACATGTAAATGTTAATGGAGAAAAATAACTATGATTTTTGGTAGGTGGTAGGATCTTAAAGTACTTCAGGCACGCACTGGAATTGATTTTAGTAAAGAAATGTATTGTTTTATAGATAATTTATTTTTCTGTTACTTCTCCTTCATGAAGAGTAGGCCCAGAAGGGGTAACTAACATTGGCTCCTTTATCTTCTTGCTCTAAAACTGGAACACAGGAGCTTTGCACTTAAAAGAGATTTAGACATGAATCTCTTTTCAGCTGAGAGTTGTGAAGTGTGTTGTCATTGAGCTGGATGCTAAACCACACAGCCCCTCAGAAACCAATTGCAACCTTTGCTGTTTTCCCTGGAGTCAGAACAACTTCTCCACAGAGCTGCTGTGGGAATTGCCTTGATGTTCTGCAGCAGCATCATTCCAGATACTTTTTCAAGTGGTACCAGATATTTTGATTAAGATGATGAAATCTGAGCTTTAATTTCTTTTTGGTGGTGTTGAGGGAAAATGCAGCCTGTAAATTATTGATGTCAACTTCCTATTTTTGTTGTTCTGAACAGAAAAAACAGGTAGCAACTGTGAAAAAACAAAAAGAGTGAAACTAGCAGAGAGAAGCCTCATTGTATTTCTTAAAATTGCAGAAATCCCTGGCCTGTTAATGAGTTAAACTGAGAGACCAGTACAAGCAACCTCAGTCAGCATTAAAGTCATGTATAAACTATGATTTCCTCAAGGGAAATATTTGCTTTTCAAATGCCAGCTAATTCTGTAACTAATTCTAATACAGAATATGAAATAATATCATCATACAGAGCCTAAATGTGAACTTGCATTGGGTAACTCCCAGGTTATTAAGCACTAGAGCATTTTTGGTGCAAAGCTTTAGCAACACATCTTGCTGGCCCAGCTCTGTTGAAATTGTTGATTGTGTGAAAATGAAGCAGCATCCTGTTGGTCCAGCCCTGTGGTGGGTAGAATGAGCCTCCTTCACTGTGCTCACTGCCAGACCTTCTGTGTCTGCTGCACTAAGGCAGTGGAACATCCACTGAAGAAAGTGTGTGGATAAAAAAACCCCTCACTGATGGTATTTTTAGCTCTTGCAGGCATATTAAGTGTACATCAAGCCAGGATCTGTTAAGAAGTGAGAAAAGCACCAGTGAAGTAAAAATGGGAATGAAGTGCAGGGGTATAATTAAGTAGTGAACTGATTTATTTCTAGAAAGACAGTATCTTTTGAACTAAAAATTACCATGGTGTTTGTCATGTAAAGGCTCTTGGGAGGTCTATCAGGGAATCACTGAAATTTGCTTGAGTAAATAAGTGCAAAAATGAGTTCCTTCTATTCTTGCATTTCAGTGCCATGTCCTTTAGGCTTTATGGGGCCATTGTATTCCCACTTGAAAAGCTCCAGCACTGGATCCTGCAGCCAGGAGTTGCCTGAATCATGTCCTGGTGGTGTAGATGTTCAGATCTTGCTCCAAGACAAGTGATAACAGTGTTTACTTCAGAGATACATATATTTTTATCTTCTTTTTTTTTCTTCCCTGCTAACAGCTACTTGCTAGTGTGCTGTGGGAATTCAGTGTTTATTGGTAACAACTGAGAACATGAAATATTCTGTTTGGAATGTAGCTCACATGCTTGAACTGAAGATTTGTTTGGCTGGGGATCACAACCTTCTTTCCTTCCTGTGGACTGCACTCCAGCTCACATTAATGAGTGTATGATTGTCCTGGTGTTGAGTACATAAAACCTTTTAACTGGGCTTGAAAACACCTTCAGAAGGCAGCTGGGGGAATTTGCCTTTGCAGGGTGTATTGTGAATTTTAGGGGCATCTCAAATGCCACGGAGGAAGGATTTTTGCAGTAAAAATAGGTGTTAGAAGTGCTTACATACATGGGCTTCCCTTGCAGTCACACTGCTGACTTCTGTTTTGTATTTAGCCTGTTGGATCCAGCTTCTGGATGTTGTATAAACAAGATACCCTTTAGGAATTCTGCATTTGTGTCAGTTGGTAGATAAATCATCCTGCCAAGTGTGTAGTTTTCTGCTGGGCATAGTACTTCTGTCAAAGCTTATGCAAATTCCAACATGTCTTTTTTTTTTTTTTTTTTTATTCAACACATCTACTCTGATTTATTTTGGATATTTCATTTTGCTTCTTTCTGTTGTGGGGTTGGGTATTGTGTTTTGTTTTTTTTTTTCTTTGCCTTTTCCCCCTCCCTTTTACTCTTGTACCTTATCCCTGTACTATGAGAATTATTTCCTTATTTTTTTTTAAACCATCAGTTTTAAAAGACATGATAAGTGGAAACCAATGTGGATAAGAGAAAAACTTCTCCAACTTTGTCTTTGCTGTACTTTGGGACTGGAAGCTTTTCAGAGTGAGCATTGGCTTTACACAGGCTGTTGTGGATGTCATTCCCTGCAGGCAAATGGTCATCTCTAGTGCAGTTCAGTATGATTTTAGGCTGTGCAGGCACTGGTTGCTTGATCAGTTCTCAGGTGATGACAGGAGAAAAGGTGTATGTATGTTTGGAATTTTTTGGTTTACATCATTGGTCAAAGTAGAACTGATTGGTCTTATTTTGGTGTTAAATGCAGAGCTTATCCACAAGTTTTATTGGCTTTACTATCCTCTTAGAGAGGAAGTTGACTTTGCTAATGTTACCTAGCTCTGATAATCAACTCTTTGAATAAGTAAAAATCTTAGCATTGTGTTAGCTCTGGACAGGGGGGCAAGAAGCCTGGGAAGCAGGATGATGAGACTTAAGACTGGTTAAAAGCAACTGCAGGGGTCAAAAAGGCTCCTCCAAAGCTGCCTTGACTGTGGCAGGCTGTTTGCATGGCTGAGACCTGGGCATTTATTGAATCTCTTTGGAAATCTTTTCTATAAGAATCTTCATGCACACTGGTATTTTTTTTTTTCTCCTGTTATTTTGTTCATTTCACCAGGATTAATATTCCAGGGTTTGCACTGGACCAGGTAATACTGCTCATGAATCCCTCAGAAGAGAGCTTGTGTTGAGCTATCATCTAAGCTTAATTATTGCAGAGAGTCCTGAAGCCCAAAGCCTAATTTGAGTATCTTGAAATAAATGGAGTCCTGGCAGCTCCCAGGGACACAGTCAATAGTGAGAGCAGCAGAGCAGCCTGCACTGGGGTCATGATGAAGTTTCTAGTAAGTGCTGCACTGGAGTGTTCTCACATCATGTACTATTCACTGTAATGCATCCATAAGAAGCACTTTTGCATCCTGATAAGAGGCTGTGATACTTCACTGCTCCTGTGAATTAATGCACTTGGGCTTGTAGAGTCTGTGTTTCTGTATTTTGCATTTTAAAGCCAGGATTTAGCAATCCAGGATGTCTCATCCTATTACTTGTCATGCAGTTACTGTCTTTTTAGAACAAACATGTATTCCTGTCTGGGCTTATTAGCATTAATAGCTCTTCTGGTTACCCAGTGGAATACTGATGCTGGCAAGTGGGAATGAGAAGGTATCCTTCAGGGGAAGGCAGAGGGATGGGAGAGGGATTGCTTCAGCAAGTGCTGCTGTTCCTTCCACTCAGACTGCACCAGACACTGGAGCTCAACTTCACTGATACATTGGGAAGAAATGGAAATCTTTTACTGCTTTTGTTGGGAATGCTGCCACTTCCATCAAGGGAAAAGAAGATTGAGACAGTGTGTGGCCTACTTCTGGTGGGTTTAAATAGCTCTCCTTTTAATAACTGTGGGGAGTTCTGATATTTAGAAAGGTCATTGTTTCTCCCCAGCCCAAATGGCAGGCAATATCTAGCCTACTTACTAGCCAGAAATAGGCACTAGGCAGGCTCCCACATCTGTAGGAAGTCAGAAGTTTGAGTTAGCTTTGTTTATTTTACTAAAAGTGTATTTTTTCCACTGAAAAGCAAGTGATGTAGTTTCATGGCTGTTCAACATGTTCTTTAAGTTGTTCAGTTTTGGGTACACTCACACTCACAGTTCTTTTTTTTTTTTTTTTTTTTTTCCCTCTGGTATAAAAAAGAAACCCACACTTTGCTTGCTTTTAGTATTTCCTATCTTACTTGTAAAATTCTAAATTCCATTCTTTCTTATCTAGGCTTTCCCAAGAGTGGCTTTGCTAGATCTGAGGAAGTCACTTTGGTAATGCAACTTTCCTCATTTCCTCTATTTCAGCTACTTTTGTCATTCTGAAAAGCTCTGCCTATTAGTTTCACAGGCTTACATTTCCATTCTCTAAGAGAGTAACTGAGTGCTGATTCTCCCATTTTAGACCTGTAAGTTCAAAAGGAAACTGCTCTAAAGTATATTTTTTTTCTTGACACAGGTAAAAAAATCCATCTTGATGGAGATGGCAACAGTGAAGAGTAAAACTGAAGAGGAAGCTCATAAAAAGCAGGAGTTTTGTGGAGATTCCATTGCATTTTAGTGAGCAAAAGCAGGAGTGTGTTTGCAGGTTAGCAGCCTGCTGCTCTCTGTGGGTGATGTGTGTTGAGTTGAAAGAGAGTGGCAATGTGGAAGAAGCTCTGCTGATGCCAGAGCTGCCAGCAGTGTGTTTCAGGCAGGGAAGGCTGGCTCTGCTCTCTGCAGGCAGTGGGATTTCTGATGCTCATCCACCCACTGCCTCTGCTGTGATGTGGCCACACTCAGTCTCATCGAGTCACCTTGGGAATCCTGTGGCTTTGCTGAAATGATTTCCAGTTTTAGAAATTAGAACTTGAATTTGACCACAACCGTAGGATTTGCTCAGAATATTTTTTCATGTGTCTGTAAACTGAGACCAGAGGAATGCCTCTTTTAGTATTGAGCAACTTTCCTGTTCCTAGATGGGCCAGTGTGGGCTGCAGCCAGTGACAGTAGGAAGTTAATAATGCAAACAGTGGTTGTTACTCTGTGAGGAAGGAATGGCAATAAAGGAGATAAGTGGCTTAGAAAATAAGGTTGAAGGAGACAGAATTGGTATTAAAGACTGAGAGACAGAAAACTGTGGGCTTGAGACAATGATTAAGGGATTGCTGTGTAAAATCTCAATAAATCAAGAGCTGTTGTCATTGGTGTGAACTCTTGCCTAGGCTTAGGTTGTAACTTAGGCTTTAACTTAGGTTATAGCTACAGACTTGAAAAATCTGAAGTATGCCATAGAGTTGTATCCAGAGTGGCTATTTGCCTTCCCCTAAAAGATGGAAAGGCCTGGAATCTACTTTATCATGTTCCTGCTGATTTCTTAAAATAAGGAACTTCAGATTTCCATCAATCCCACAAATCTGTTAGCATTTGTAATTGATGGGGTTTTGGTGGTAGCTAAATATTTTAATGCCCATTATTAAATCAGAATTAATAAACCACAAAATAAGCAAGGGTTGTAAGGGCTACTTGTATGCTGAGGGTGATGGGGTTGGTACTTGAACGTGGTTACTTGAATATTAATAATTTTAATTGAGGTGTTTGGGACAAAGGATTGGTGTGAATGAAATTGTCTGCTGCTGCCTGGACAGGACATCAAAATGTTAAACTGTTTTCTGGGGTTTTTTTTTAGAGGTGTTAAAGTTAGAATCTGCCATATATGGTACAGAAAGTATATTCCTAACTGAGGAGATATGTGAGTAGATGAATGTCCAGATGAGTTAACTGGTGCTGAATACAACCAGTGGTGTCAGCATGGTGGGAGAAGAACAAGACTTCCAGGAAATGCTGTCAGAGCTGGAATTTGGCCAGGATGCTCCATGTGTTGCCTTTGTTACTGTTAAATGCCCACTTGTTCATTAAATTATCAAAACAGTTACCTTAGAGCTGGGTCAGCAAGCACAGTAACCTTGCAGTGTGTGCATGCAGCTGGGGAGAATAACCTGGAGTTACTGACATGTTCAAGGCAGTTTTCTTGATTAGCTTGGGTTCACAGCAGAAGAAAAAACTGCCTAACTGGCAGATAGTGGGCAGAAGCTGCAGGGCTGAGGAGGGCAGAAGCTGCAGGGCTGAGGAGGGCAGCAGGTTGAGAGGGCCCCAAGAACCATCCTGGCTGTGCTGACAGGAGAGCTTAGGCAGGCACCTGTAGGACCTGGCAGGGTTAAACAGCCCCTGTGCTGCTTGCTAATGTTTGGCTTTTTTAGCTCTCTATAATTTCCCTTCATCCAACTTCCCTATTTTATCTTACATATTTTTTAATAAGTTCCTATTTCTAAAGGAAAAAGTTGTGGTGACTTATTTTGGGCTTCTTCCCTCTGGCAAGGACCCTGGTGTGCAGTAGCTAGAAGTGGGTCTCCTGGAGCTGTCTTTAGGCAGGGCCTGTGCTTGCTCAAATCTGTTTTCTTGCTGGGGGATTGACAGAGAAAGTTCTCTGGCAAGTTCATCTGATATATTTAAAAAGAAAGAAATATGTACTTTATACCTCTCTGAAATTCTTTCTTTTTAGCTCCACAGCCTCCCCAGTCCCTTGCACAAGAACCACCAGGTTTTTTGTGCATGCTACCACTGCAATTGCTTCCTTGACAGCATAGGTCTCACCCTATCCTAGGTGAATTAAATTACATTTTAGAAGCTTAGCTTGATTTTTATTTTTCCTTTCTTTCCTCATCTTCCCTTGTTTGCCTGCTGTTGTAATGCAGGATGCTGCTTCCCCTCTGGCATGACTCTGCCTGTCAGTCCTCCACCATTTGTAGGCCATGGCATTATTTCCAGAGTCTCTCCTCCTGTTTAAAATTCCTTTTATAGCAGCAGTCTCTTTTTAGACTCTAGACACCCTCGAAGTGGTCATGCAGCTTCACTAGATGGTTACAGGTCTCCTCCAACTGAAATATTCCATTTGAGTGTTTACCTCAATATCAGGATTTCATGCAGATGAACCACATCCCATTTCTTCCTGCTCCAGGCAGTGACTGTGCCTGAACTTTGGCTCTGCTCTGCCCTGTGCTCAGGGTGTGGTGCTCTCATGACTATCACAGAGGATTTCACTCTGTGCTATAATTTAGTCTATTGCTTCTGAGCCTAAGCCTTTTTAGGCCTAATCTGAATTTTGGTAGAGCTCATTTTTGTCTAGTATTTTTTAGGAGAAAAGTGCTTTTTTGGGGTGTTTCAGGAAATGAGAAACATACCTTGATCTTGCAGCAATTTATCACCTCTTTTCAGCATACCTTAATATCTGTTAATCAGTAATGGTGCATGAAACAGCTCTTGGGCTTTAACCTCCTGCCATACTGGCTAAACTTTAAAGTCTAGCCTAAACTTAAGTCTTGCTAGTCTTTATGTTCTTGTATCCACACATGTTGTGGATTATTTTGGATGTTCCTGTTGTTGGCTGCTTCTGCTGTGGCCCAAGTGATGCCCAGGGATGCTTTATAAACATGTTCTCCTTTAATTGACCTGATAACCAAGGACTAGTTAGGAAGGTTGGACCAGGTGATCCTGGAGGTCCCTCCCATCCTGCTGCTCTAGGATTCAGCTTCTGCCATCCAAGGCTTTCCCCTGCCCAAGAAGACACTGACATCTAGTGGATGGGTTCCACAGACACAGCACAACTGCTGCTTTCAGCCCACCTTGCTTCGGTGCTTGGACTGTTTAGATCCTCAGGGTGATTGGGAAGAAGATGAAAAAAAACCCAAAACAACCAAACAAAAAAACCCCCAAACTACAGACAAAACATAAAACCCCATCTTGGTTTTGTAACTTCTGTGGTTTGAGTCACAGCAGTTGTTGGGTTTTGTTGTGTTTTGGTGTTTTTTTGTGTTCTCAAGCTGCCTGTGTGAGCCTCAGGTGCTTGTGTCTCATCTGAGATGCTGCATTCCCCAGTGTCCTCCCTCACCTCTCAGGCTCCAGGTTTCCCCCAGGTCTTTCCTTTCAAGGAAACCTGGATCCTGCTGACACGTGGCCGTGTTGCTGGGCAGTTTGTCTCAGCCATCTGGTAGTTGAACTGGGAACCAAGTGGCAGGGAAAGCTTGAACAAAACCACAGCTTTCCCAGGAATGTTCTGAAGCAGACAAGAGTGCTTAGAAATCCTGCTTGCTGAACGTGCTCACTGAAGTGTTAGCATTGCTCTCAAGACAAAAATAGGCATTGCTGTGGAAATAATAAAATCTGGATTTCTTGAGCACTGAGTGAAGCTGCATGAAGCTTTAAAACTCAGTCAGTGAGCGTGGCAGCTTCTGTGGGTGGTTGATGTGAGCAGAGGAAATCATGGTGCCAGTGGCAGTGCCACCACTGCTGCACATCAGGGATCACCTCTGAGGGTTTAGGTTGTTCTGCACTAGTGTTCAGAAGCAGTAATGTGGTGGGGTTTGAGTCATTGACCCTATAGGAACTTTCCTAAAGATTAAAACAAAGGTTCAGGCCCTTAAGTTATGGCTTCAAACAAAAAGAAGCTTTTTGGACCCCATTTAATAGTGGAAGAGTTGGAGAAAGTGTAGCCTGACAGGGTTTTGAGTGAGGGTGTTAGACTTGAAATCTTTGGGGACTGCCTTTAAAAAAAAACTATTGCTTGCTTTCTTGTCTTGAGAACTTGGATTTTTTTTCTGAAAGGTGCTGAGGTTATTTTGCTGTTTGCTGGCATTCTTTGGCTACAGCAAAAGTATCCTCAAGTAAAAAGATACTATCACAACCAAAGCCAGTAATGTAAAAATGAATTCTTGTTTAATATGAAGTACCAGAAAATGACATGTAAAGGCTGCTGGCATTTTTTCTGTGCTAAAGGACACTTATGCACTGCAAGCAATAGATAAAGTAGAACATGAAGAGGAAAATGTTGGTAATTGAAGTTGAATCAGCTTTATTAATATTAGGTGATTAAGAAAAATGACATGCAATCCATCAGAAAAGAAAAATCACAGCCTCAACTGACCTGTTTAGTTAAGATATAAGAACATAATGATCTGCTGCTGGCTGGTGAGAATGTCTCCTCTCCAGCAGCTGTGCAGCATGCAGGATTTCTACTGAATACAGCTTGTTTATCAGTAAATGTCCTGTGGCTTTAGCTCCTCTGTGAACACAGGAGTTGCCACATGATTAATTTCTGATAATATGCACATTGTATTTCCTTGTCAGCTTCCAGTATACAGTTTTATTTGACTTTTTAAAGATTAGACTTATTTCCTTTACCCTGCAAGCCTGTCTGCTTGTTTTACATTCCATTCCATTCCCACCTTCCCCTCACACTGATGGTTCTGTGGCTCTGGCAGCAGAGGTCTGGTCAGTGCTCTGCTTTCATGAGGAAATGCTGATTGATCTGGGAGACTTTTCTTGCCTGAATTCTTGTAAAAAAGCACATACTCTTAACTTGGCTCCACACCAATTAGCTGAAGCTGGGATAAGAAGAACTCCTTTTCCCAGGAAAGGAAGTGGAGTCATTGACTTTGTCACTTCTTCCACATAGATGAGAAGTGCAGCTCAGGATCTTGAGGCTGGATTGGAAGGGATTCCTGTGTCTGTCTGAAACAGCTGGAAGTAAATCTATCATCCAGAACCTGGGGGTGTTGAATGAAGTTGTTTGTACTTCAGGTGAAAAAACCTTTAATGAGGGTTCACTATTATTTACCAAACAAACCTCCTTCTGATGTGGAAATATGCAGCTTTTTAAAGGGATGGCATTTGAGGGTTATTTGAAATTTATAAGCAGCTTGACTGACAAGGCTGGTGCCTGCCTCAGATTCATTTTATCAGTTGACTTCACCTTTTTGTCTGCACAGTTTGCTGCAGAAGGGCTGTTGTGCAGCTGAGCTGTGGACCAAACAGGCTGCAGGGTGCAGCATCAATGAGGCTGCTTTGGAAACCTGTGTGATTGAGTGGATGCTTCATATGAAATAAAGATTTGTCTGCTTCTCAAGACAGAATATCAGAAGGAATTCCATGATAAATATAATAATGGCATCTTACCAACTGTTTGGCAATTAATACGAAGTTTGACTTGCAGCTTTGTCCAGAAGGCAATAAAATGCATAGAAAGGTTTTATTTTAAAAGCACCAGGGATCCAGGTTCTCAGTGCTGGTTTTAAGAGGCTGTTTGTCCCTTGACCCTCTAGTGTGATGCAAGCTTTTAACAATTTTCAGAATTAGAAATGTCTTCTAAATTCATGATTTAAAAAGGTTAAATTTCAAACTGTTTAAAAGAATAATTTCATTTCATTTAATGAAATGGCTTCTTGGCACAAGATTGCAGAGGAGGCACCAGTTGCTTTTCCTGATGACTTTTGGGTTTGCATGGCCTGATCAAGATCACCATGGAGCTTTGTGTTATGTCAAACAATATATTTGAAATGGTTATATTAAAGAAAATCTGAAGCTTTGAAGCAATTAGTTGAACAAAATATGGGGTAAGTTAGAAATGTTTGCTTCATGAGCAGTTGTGCTGTAAGGTCATAGGAAATGCTGCATATATTCCTATATTTTGTGGAAGAAGATTGCATAGTTGTATAGCATGTAGAGAGGATTTAAGGACTTGTTTTAAATTCAGAAACAAACTAAATTGTAGAGTTTATATTATTCAGACACTTTGCAGTGTTACTTCCTTCTGAATGTTCTAAAATGATGGTTGGGAGTAACACTGGTCATTTCTGTGGGATCTATTGCTGCTTTGGTTCTGTGTCACTGATTGCTGGAATAATGTGAATTTTGTTGGCCACTGCATTCCCTGTTCTATCTCTTTTTGGAACCAGAATCTTGTTGGAAGGTGTGCAATTTTTGAACTGAAAGGGACACATTTGTTAGGCAAAAATTGACAGATACTAGAAATATAAACAATTATGACAGAAAATTCCTTTGCCTGTCCATAAATATTGTGCTGGTTATTAGCTAGGGTTATTACAGTTGAAATCTTAGTACAAGTTTGTGTCTTTAATGAGGCTATTTCTTTTTGGCTCTTAAAATGCTATTGAGCTCCATCATAAATGGCCTCTTTATAACTAGCACATTCCTTGGCTTCCAGACACAGCCTCAAAGGAGGGTGAGAAGAGTTGGGAGCATGTTTTCTTCAGTTAGTGGAAATGCATTTTCTGCTTGACACCTTCTCTTATCCTTTACATTCCCTTACATCTTCTCTGTGTATATGTAAGTGCTTGGAAGGACTGATTCAGTGCTTGTCAGACCTGGGTTTGTTTTTGTATCTGTGTCTGTGTGTTTGTTTTGGAGTGGGAATAGTCATTAAAACCTTGTGGGTGTTCCACTTGCCAATTATGAACTAACAACAATATTAGCAGTATCCTCATCTTGCCTGCTGAAGAGTTCTAAACTACTGCAAGTCTCTGCTAATAGGAAAGGCTCAAGCCTACTTGTGAAAAAAATAAAGAATTAAAAGCCCCCCAACAAACCAGAACAGCACAGCTGACTCCTGGGGAAAGAAAAGTGTTTTGAATGGAATTTACAGCAGTCTGTTTAACACAACTCATCACAGAGTGACTTCATGGATGCTGGAGGGTGTCACTGAGCTGAAAGGAACAACCTTTGAGTTCTGGAGGTGTTTCAGAAAGGTGATTTGGACCCACATCCAGATCTCAGTTGCTGTTTTCTTTGCACAAACAACTGTGCCTTTTAGGCTGCAGCTTTTCAGCTTCAAGCCATTCTTGGTGCAAGTCTTACAGGGCAGGAGCTCTTGCCAGTTCTTCTGGACCAGACATAGCTGTTAGGAAGCCCTGATGCCTTTTGGAGGACAGGGCATAACAGCCACAGCTGACCTGGTTTGGGGGAGTGGAAATTTATTAGAAGGCTTTAAGACTACTCTGTCTGTGGCAGCTTTGGTAAGGGGGAACCAGCAGTTAATTCTGGTTTACTTCTGCTGGAGTGAAATCTCAGTGTTCACTTTTTCAGTTGTGGTGATACCTTTTTTTTTTTCCCTACATTGGATGAATTGGGCTGAAAACAAACACTAATCTCAAGGAAATGTGTTCCAAGGTGCAAGGTTTTGCATCCTGTGAAGGAAGGAGTGGAAAAGACTTGGTTGTGGGTGTGGGTTTTTTTTTTTTATTCCCTTTTTATTTTAGTGCTGAACAAAATTATCCATGGAACTTAATGCCTCATTCCACATAGTATGAAATCACCAGTCAGGGAATGGTAAAGTCTGTGGGGAGATGATGAAATTTCTCAGGGAGAACTGCTGTGGTTAACCAAACTAAATATTCTTTCAAGGCAGAGGCTTAGCTGGTACCTCTTTAGATCCTTACTCTGCTTGTTTGTATGATCTGCACTGGCTACACAGCTGCTCTGGATGCTTGTGCAGGCTGCTTTGGGCCCTTCAGGCGTGCTACATCTGGTAACTTAAGGCATAAGCACTAAAACTGAAGAGCTGTGGAGCCCTAACTAAGGGTGTCTGGCTGAGAAAAGCACATTTTACTTTCCTGTTAGCTGCCCAGGTGAGCTGCAGTGAAGCCTCTTGGTCTTTGAGATGCTCTCTGTGGGGAAAGACTCCATTTCTTCTGTGCTTCTGTGGGCTGATGGTCCTGGGAATGCTGTTACTGTGGTGCCTGTTCTTACTGCATCAGAGCTGTTGGGTTTGGAGCTCCTTGAGAAACTCTCAGTAAGGGGGGTAGGACTGAGGCCTACCTGCATTGTCTCCACTGGCTGGTGTTGCTTTTGGCTGTCTCCAGTTAATGCAGTAACATGAATTCCCCTCTTCCATGAGAAAATACCAGAGCTAAGATGTTATTGAATACACTCTGCCATCTAATACTGAAATGATGATCTCTATTTTCTGGGTAATTTGGAAAGGAATTTTCTCTGCTTCACACAAGCCTCCTTGAATGTTGTGTGTGTTTATACCTGTCATTGTCCTGCTATGAAACAAGACAGAGCTCCCCAGGACTGGAGTTACCAGGTTTGTTCATGAATTGCTTCAGCAGAGATTCCCTCAACACCTAGAGCTCCAGAGTTGGTAGATGTTGCTGGAAGGGAATGCTTCCAAGGTGCTGAAAACTCCTTCTGTCCTGTTCTTGCTGTCACTTCAGTTTGCAGACTCTTCTTAGGGCAGAAGTAGATTAAATCCAGACTCCTTTGCCTCCAAAGCCATCTCTTGATGTTGAGATAGGGTGAAGCTTTTCTATCTCAGAACCAAAATTGTTCTCCTTTCATTGTTAGTGCTTGACTAGTGCTTAGCAAGTGCAATGTCAAGTTTAGGATAGGAACGGCTTATTTCATGTTTCCTGGTATATTGAATGTTGCCATTGAAGGTAACTGGCATGGTAGCTTTTAATTTACAGTTTTTCAATTGCAAAACAAAACTGCTTCCATGGCTGGTGTTATCTCCTGACTCTGCTGCTGTAGCTGGTCATGGAGAGCTTCCAGGCTCTGCCTGTTGCTGTTGGCTGTTGTCACGTAGCAGATGAACTGTGGGTGCCATGGAACATTCTAGCAGCTGTTTGACACTGACATCTACTGCTCCTCAGCTATGGTCAAAAAGGAAACATCACTGCTTTAAACACTAATATTTTGATCATCAGATAAGGCTTAGGAGGCAGTTTGAGGGCTTCAAAGACCTGCTGAAATGTTTCACTTACTTGCCTTGCAAAGAAGACAAGGACATTTGTATCTTAAAGAAGGTTCAGGCTTTTAAAGTGAGTTCCTCAAATCTCAGTAGGCAGTATAAATATTGTCTTGAATCTGCAGACAGCATTTCTATGGTATTAAGCAATGTGTCTACAGGCTTAAAATGTGAAATGGACAAAATAGGTTGACTATGGAAGTCAGAATTCTGTATTTCCTGAGCTGTTTGCATTGAGGTCCAGTAGGGTAGGATTCCCCAAGCTGGGCTGGAAAAGGTGGCTTGTCTTTTTGAGAAGACTGAAGTAGATGTGTGGTACAGATGGTAAAGCCCCTGTGGAAGCTGGAAGTCTGTTTCTGAAACTCCAGGAGTTTCCAAGGCTCATCTCCCCACTGTCACCACTGTTGTGGTGATTTGTCCCTGTCCCTCAAACCACTTTTGTCCTGCAGTCAAGGAGCAGAATTCAACTCAAGCTCATTCTCATGAGACTGGCACTTCAGGCCTGTGAATATAATGCTTTGAGTAGAATGAATCATGAATATACATTACTTTTGGACTATTTTGTTCTTAAAAGAAGACACAGGTGATTTTTATGGTGCCAGTGAATGTGCAAGTGTCATGGAAGTGTCCCCTGTTCTGTGCAGAGGCACCAGGCTGATCTGCTCTTGGTGGCCCAGGATCTTCTGAGCAGTGAGTTGGCATTTTACAGACTTAACCCCACTGAGGGCTGCTTTGTACATTGTAAATTACCATGAACCATGAGTGACAGATCTTCCTGGCTGTCTCCCATGGTCTGAACCAAATTCCTTCTCCTCCTGCCCTGTCATTCCCCCAGTGGTCACTGCAGGCTGTAGCCTGGGAAGCAGAGAGTCCCTTGCCTCCTGCAGCAGGCTCTGTGCACATGGCAGTTGCTTCCTGCACAGCTTCTCTGTGGAGTGAAATCTTCTGCTGAGTCTGGCACTTTTCCATTCCTGTGGTAGCTTCTTCAAAGCTCAGTTTGTAGAATTCTTTCCTTCCTCTGTAGTCAATCCTTTTTCTTCCAAAGCATGAAGTAGATGCTACTCTGTGTACCAGATAATATTGTAAATCATAAAGAGTATTACTTATTTGATTGCTTTTGGACTGTATTTACTTATCTTCCATTGCCATGCCCCAGAAAAGCTGACAAACATGCATTAAAAGCACAGATCCTAAAGTGGTTGAGGAACAGATGTGTGCTAAAATCAACCTGTATTTCATTTCCAGTCTTTCTCAGAGCTGAGCTGTGCTAATCCTGCTCTGCAGTCTGTTCAGTGCAGTGTACAGCTATGGAATCATGCAGGGGAGAAGAAGATTCTGAATTCTGTTGAGAAAATGAAAGTTGGTACCAGACCCTTTCAGGCTTACAACAGATCCAAGTTGTACCTGTGTTTTTTCCAGCATGCCTTTAAAAGGAGCTGAAGCAAGAAGGATCTTCTGTTCTAAGAGTACCTTTAGATACCTCATCTTCTGCCTGTATTGCTTCCTCAAGTGTGCCTTTCTCCTCCACAGTAATTTAGGCTTCTACATGTGGTTTTCTAGAGTTGATTTTCTTTTTTCTCCTCTCCAGACCTTGTTACTTCTAAGCAGTTGTGGCATTTATCCTTTTAAAATCAGTAAGCTGAAAAAACCAACCCAAAGCTCCCAAGAACAAAATCATGTTAGTAGCTGTGCTTGGAAAGTGTCATTGCTTCTCTGCTTTTTTTTTTTCTCTTCCTATTTTTCCCTGTAGCAGTGTTTTAAGAGAAATATTTTGCAGCTTGATCACTGTGTGATCACAGACTTACTGTCCAACACCCAAATCATTATTTCTTTGTTTTTCTTCAACTAACACTGCAAGCTTTTCCAGAGCAATGCATTTTAAGGAAAAACTAAAGAAAACAAAAGCCCTGCATGCCAGTTCTGTGATAATTCTGTGATATAATCTGTGGAAAAGTCCTCTGAGAAGAAAAATTGTCTGAAAACCAGTACTCCTTGATTTTTGCCTTTGTTTTACTTTGCTATTGTTTTTACTCTGTAAATACCCCTCTATGGATGCATATTGTTCAGTGAAATGAGTGCAAAGCTTTATCCACAGTAGTATATAAAATTTGCTGCTTTTTCACTATCCAAATTTTACCAAAGTGTATTCCTGCTGTGTACAAATCCTACATTTTATGGGGTTTATTTTCCTTTTTGTTCTGCAAGAAATATTGGAGGACTTGAGTTGCCAATTGAGCTTTCTTTGCTTTTTTAAACATTGAAGTGTGAAGTGAGTCCCCAAGTGCTTTAGTGGTCTTGAAGAATTCAAGGAGAAGAATGGCTTTCCAAGCAGATAGTCTTATTTATGATGCCCTTCTGCCTTTATGTTGCTGCATAGCCAGTGGTAAATAATATCTGTATTTTTAGCTGGCAGCAAATCTCCATTGCCCCCTTCCCTGGAAGAAAGGAAGCCAACATTTTATCTTCAAGGATAAAAATCAAGCGTTAAGGATGGAGGAGGAGGAACATGAAGAACTTCTATGGTTCTACCTGGCAGAGCTCAATAGAGATGCTGAATTTGAGCCTGTGTTTTCTGTTTTCTTCCCTTGATCATCTTCTATCCCATCACTGGCACTGCTGATAGAATGGATGGTTTGGCAACCCCTTGGCTTGAGCTGGAAGCCAGGGTTAACTCTGAGCTCCCCAGGTTCCCTTTCCAATCTGGATATCTACACAGTCTGAAATAACAAGCACTGCTGGCTCCTCATATACTGGGGCTTCTTGGTTTGCTTTGGGTTTATTTGGCTGTTGCAAAGAGAATTTATACCCTTTTTTCCTCTGCAACTTTAAGGTTGCAAAGGCCTGATTTAGTGGGATGATAAAAGCTGTATTGCCCTTGTATTTCCTAAGGTGCTGGAAGGCATGGGATGGATTTTACTGTTAGAGGTTTTGACTGAAATTTTAAGGATTTGAAATAGATGGAGGTGGGGGAAAAATTGCTATCTTGTGAATACATGAGACTCTGTCACTCATCTTATTTGTGAGAAGCACATACCTGAGAGGCAGGGATCCTCTTTCTTGGGTGAGCTCCAGAACTCGTTAGGAGCTGATGCCAATTAACAGTGAGATTTTGCTCTGTCCAGTTGTCATTGTTGGAATCCATGTGCTTGAGTCAAGTGCCAGCTGCCAACAGCTGTTCCTGAGCCAGCCTCTGAGCTCTTCTCCAGCTATTCTGAGCAATAACAGCTTTTTCCACTTCTCACAGGTATTCCTAATGTGGTTGGTACTCCCTGACAGGGCAGTAGATTCCCTAAATAAAATACAGCTGTATTCCATGCTGGTGCTGTAGTGGGTTTTCCAAAGTTCCCTGCCTCATGATGAGCTAAAAGTTCTGGCTAAGTAGATTTCTTCTTAAACTTCCTCATAGTGAATATTGTGAAGGAGAGAAGAAGGGTTTTGAGTGATGATCTTATACTTTATCAATGAAGCTCATAATACCTTGTGCTGTTTATCTGAAAATAAAATGTAACTTTTATTTCAGAGGTTAAGAAGACTATCAACAAAATACAGAACAGAGAAGATCTACCCAACAGCCACTGGTGAAAAAGAAGAAAATGTTAAAAAGAACAGATACAAGGATATATTGCCATGTAAGTGATATACATGTTCACAGAAGGCAAAGGAAAATGCTTGTTATTCTTAAAGTAGTTTGAATTCTACTATTTAGTTATTACTGAGAGGCAGAATTGGAGATAATTTGCTGGAAGTTTACATTCTTAATTTTATTTTTTTAAAACTTCAATGCACAAACACAGAAAACAAGATTCAAAACAGAATTTGAACTTGAAAACCACCAATGTGTGGCTGTAGCTGATGGGTGATGTATTTCAGTTCTTGCTGTGTTTCTCAATACAGCTGACAGTGAGATAAAAGGGCAGTCTTCCAACAAATACAACTTTTGGTATCCCAGCAGATTAGCAGCAGCTACATTTTGCTCTGTTGATCTTTCTCAGCAGTGTTGGGAGGTTTATACCCTCTGTGAAGCTGTAAATGGCTTTAAGCATCATTGCTTTTCACTTGCAAAATGTGTTCTAGTAACAGGTGCCAGTGTTTGTTTCAGATTCCTCTGTGCACATCTGCTCTGTTTTTCTGCTGCTGGGATTTTTTCTGTGTCCCTAAAGCCACAGGCCCTGTATTTAAATAAGGGCACAGTGCTTGACTGAGAAGGGCACATATACATACATCCTCATACACCCACATATCATACATACATCCTCCAGAAAATTATGGAAACATAGGTGTGGATGAGAGTAGTGAGGTAGTCACCTCAGCTGCAGCAAATGATTAAATATTGGAGGGTTTATGCTTTTTTTTTTTTCTGTTGTGGTTTTTTTGGTTGTTTTTTGTTTGGCTTTTGGGGTTTTTTTTGTGGGTTTTTAAATTATTTTTGTTTTTAAGTTGGGAGGAAACGTTGAAAGGATGGAGTGAAAAAGAGAGGGGAAGTTGTTACTGTCATCTTCTGAAGAGCTGTGCTCTTTCTTCCTTGCTGCCATTTCTGATATGAACAATACAGCAAAACCTTAGTAAAATTTAAGCTGCATGGCCAAGACACTACAGCAGTGAGTGGCTCCAGCTGCAGTGGTAGATGTGCTTTTCTTTCCTCAAAATGAAACCTGAGTCACTGGAGTCTGAAAGGTCACAGTGGGGAAAATGAGCAAACCTCCAGGCTGACACTGAGGAAAATTAGAGGTGTATTTTCAGCTGAAGTTGAGAGTATCTTCAGCTTTCCAGCAGTAAAGCAATGGGAGAAATGAAAACCAGGAGGTGTTTTGGAGGAGGAAGGGGAATGATAATTTCCCTGTCTTTTATAAATGCAGAGAAGAACTAACAAATGTCACTGAACATGGTGTTCATGGTTATCTGAACACACCAATTAATTGTGAGCTGAGCCTGACAGGTATCCAAGGACTTCATCTTCTGAAGCTGAAAGCTGCCATGGAATTTTCTTGGGGAGTTCTGTTTCACATTATCAGGACTCTGGCAGAAAATGTCACCATCCTGGGAGCTTTTTGGAAGACCTTTGCTGTGTAGGAGTAACTCTTAGCATGTGCTGCTGTGGGCATGGTTCCCTGTCTTATTACCACTGATGTTTGACAAAAAAAAAAACCAACCCAAACAACCATATTTCCTCTTTTTAAATAGACTCATTCTTTGTTTTGTTTTTCTTTCTCTTTTTTTTTTCTTAAATTTAGCTCTAATAAAAGTTTTAGCAGCTGTTCTGGGGCTGAGGAATTGACCCTGGGAACAGAAAGTAACAGAAATTTCTTGAGCAGATGCTATTTCTGCAGATATTTTTGTTCCCCAGTTTGAAGAAAACTTCTTTTTTTATTTGAATTTTTAACATCCATAAATTAAATTAACTGATTTCCTAGTGTGACTCACCTCTGGGCAGCATTCTTTAATACTTTTTTTTTAATACATATAATATGTACTATATAGATTATTTATTGCTACATATGGATTTCAATGGACTTCTTAAAAAATAATTCTTCTTTTAGTTGACCACAGTCGGGTTAAACTGACCTTAAAAACCCCTCCACAAGATTCAGACTACATCAATGCAAACTTTATTAAGGTATGTTGGCTATCTTTGTAGTTCTTAAGTTCTTTTTAAGCTTTTATTTAGTTCTAATATTTTAGTCTGAGATAAGAATTAAAGGTGTGAGGGAAGATTTTTTTCTTTTATTATGACTTGAATAAATTTGCAAACATGATGACATTTATAAAGCATTTTTTTTATAAATGCTTTATAATTTTTAAGGAAGTTTTAATGTGGCTTTTAAATGTGAGTCTAGCATAAAACATTTATCTTAAAGTGACAGGCAGCCAAACTTAATAGCATAGAAAAACTAAGTTATGATTTGGTTTAACAGTTGATAGTGTTAAAAGCACAAGTTTTTAAGAGGCTTTTAGGCATCACAAATGAGGCATTTAATAAATTATCTATGTTGCTGTGCTGCTCTTGCTGTTGATGGCAGAAGTGTGGCAATGGAATTATCTACCATTCCTAAAGAGAAGCTTGAATTTGCTTAAGAGCCTGTTCACACTCTTGGTTCCAAGTGTGAATATCTTGAGCTTTCCTCAAAGCTTTTTTTTTTTGATGCTGGTTCTAAACAGAAATGCTCGTTCAGAAAGAGGCTCTCCTGTAAATCTCACTTCTTGAATGTTTAACTTGAAAAGCAGACTGTAAATGTCTTCAAGCTTTATAGAAAGTACACTTTAAAATTATTATTTTTTTTTTTAATATGGTATTACTGGTGGGGGAGGGAATATTGTCTTTCTTCAAGGAGATGCTTTTTAGCAGAAAATTCTAATTTTTCAGTATTAAATGTTTGAATTTAAAAAATGTGGATTTAAAGTGAATCTTCAGTTTCTGAAAAGGCAAACTCAATATTCTGTGTTACAGCCTCTGGCAGCACAGTAGCTGTTTTAATCCTGGATCCCCTTGAAAGCATTAGTGGAAATGGGCTCATGTTTCATATTCACCCTTCTTGGATCAAAAGATAATTAAAAAAATCTTAGTTTTACATTATTATAACCTAAAATCTTTTTTATTCAGTGCAGATAAATTTTCTTAATAAACATTAATGGTTCCTTTGTGCAATCCCAGGGAGTTCATGGGCCAAAAGCATATGTTGCTACCCAGGGACCTTTAGCAAATACAGTGATAGACTTCTGGAGGATGATCTGGGAATACAATGTTGCTGTAAGTACCTATATTAAAAAAAAATCAACAAACAAAATTGATATTGCCTTATTTCATGGCACAGCTATTGTGTATCTTGTGCCTGAGCTAGCTATTATATTGTCATTTATTATCACAAATGTGATATTTATACAGTGATTTTCTCCATTTACTTTTCCAATCTTGTTTTTGTAGTTTAAATAACATTCTGTTTTCATTAATGCAATATATTCAATTTAATAATGTAAATTAAAAGGAATAATAGTTTGAATGCATAGGAAATTCTCCATATTTATCAATAGGTTGATGCTTGGTTACATGAGTCCTGTAGGAGACCTTTTAGCTCTGATTTAATGTGGATTGACACAATCAGATAGAGAAGCAGTATATGAAAGAAAAAAACCCCAAACTTTCTAGTTATGCTAACGTTGGGTTAGTTCTAGGTTTGTATATTCTACAAAACATCTGTTTAAACAGCTATTGCTAGGAGTTACCCAATTTTAGCAGTATTTAAGTTACCTTTAACAGATTATTCCAGATACTTAAATCATGTTTACTTACTGTAATGGATTGCCTACCTAATGATGCAAATTTTAAATATATATTTAATATAATACTT
>JAOEGS010010694.1:38334-50587 GCA_025447755.1 Corythornis vintsioides
AAATATTAAATATAAACATATATATTGCAAAGGAACAAGTTCTGTGGTTCTGGAGACTTTTAAATCCTCATTAGAACAGATGAAACCTTGAAGATCTTTGCAAATCAGGGAGTGAAGACTCCATTCTCAGTAGGAGAGGCTACAGAGCAGGTTCATGTCTAAACATTTTTGCCTCTTCTATTATGACACAAAGGGTCCCTAATGAGCAGGCTGCAGGTCCTAATTGGGAAGCCTTTGCCTCTGAGGTCTTGTTTGGCCTGGAGTTTGGCTAACAGGAGGACTGTTGAGGCTGAACTGCTGAACTAAACATGGAAACATGGAAATGTTTTGGTGAACTGATCATTTCTGAGAATTTATCTGGCAAGTTCTTGACTGAGATACTTGTTAAAGCAACAAGTTAATGTATTTCATGTCAAAAAAACCTGAATTCCAATTAATTAGCCAGGAGATGTTAAATTATTAGGGCTTTAGAGTTTTGTTATTCTCTTGGTGTATAGGAGTTTACTCTGTTTAGCTGGTTTTTAACTTGTCACTCTAATTGAGGTGCAAAACCATAAAAAAACTTAGCACAAGATCCATTTCACTTTGTCCTGGTTCTCCTGAAGGTCAGTACAGCTGGGAAGGTTGGTTCTTTACAGCAGTGTAATGATGATGTAATAAATGTCTGCATTATAGCTCTGTGTAAAAGAGAGAAACTCATAGGAAGAATAAATGATACTTCACTGTAACTTTTTAGAACTTTAAAATCTAAGTTTTCAATTTATTTTTCCTTTTGGTTTGGTTTGTTGGTTGGTTTTGGTTTGTTTCTTTTTTCCTCCACACGGACTCTGGAAATATAAAGATTATTGTATGTCTTTTAACAAATTAAATTAATTTCTAACATACCTAACTATTTATCTTCATAGTGCAGGGTGTGGAAGAACAGGAGCCATCTGTGCCATAGATTATACATGGAATTTACTTAAAGCTGGGGTAAGGAATTTTAGCAGAAATTTTATTTCACTACTTCATAACAGTGTGTGTTCTAAATGTTCTAAAATAGTGACATGATGAAGACATTCCTCAACAGAAACAGGCTGGATGTTTAGTTTCATTGCATTTATGCTTTAAGTATTAATTTAATTTCCTTGGACAACATGTTTTCATCTAAAAAAAAAAAAACCCACCTCACTATGAGATTCTAACTATTTTAAAAATATTTCATTATGAAGTGATTTTGAATTGAAATTTTTCAAAATCTCTTCCTAATCTTGCAGCTCCCAAAGCCTGATATTTCAAATATCAGGGATAGCATCATCCTAGGGTTTTTAGGTGGTGAAGCATCAGTAATGTTTCAGTGTTACATGAATGCTTTTCATAGATTCACAGATATTAGGGGTTGGAAGGGACCTAGAAGATCATCTAGTCCAACCCCCCTGCCAGAGCAGGGGCACCTAGACCAAGTCACCCAATTTTCATTGTATGTCTCATAGTATGTTTTTCATTGTATGTCTCATTTTCAGAACACATGAAATACACTCATATGGACTAAATGAAATGTTTAAAACCAGTTCTGGAGAGAAATTGCTTTTGTTTTTCTTTAATGGTGTAGCTGTAGTGTGGAGAGAATAGATTGGCTTTACCTACCCAAGTTAAACAACTTCTTGAGGTGTACCAGCCTCTGTGTTGCTGTTCTGACAAACACTGTAACTTAATTCCTTCTGTATTTCAGAAAATACCTGAAGAATTCAATGTATTTAATTTAATACAGGAAATGAGGACACAGAGGCATTCTGCAGTGCAGACAAAGGTATAGTTTGGTTTAATGTGCATGCTTAGCACATGATAATACAGTGTTCTTCATCATCTGCTGCACTGATTTTTATCTCCCCCCCCTTCAGGAGCAGTATGAACTTGTCCATCGAGCCATAGCACAGCTGTTTGAAAAGCAACTGCAGAAATATGAAAGCTGTTCAGACTGGAAGATTGCAGATGGAGTGGTATGTGTGCTTCCCTCATGGCTTTCTGTCAGTTGTAGATGTTACCTTCTGATCCAGATTTTCCTCTAGTCTGGTTTTTCATGAAGTGTTCAGTGATGCACATGCATATATTTATATATTAATAAAAATACATATATGTGTATATAGATTAATTCTCAGTGATCTATGTAGGTTAAAACTCTTGAAAGGGAAAACCAGTTGAATTTTTCTTGGCTGTTTCTGGACACTATGTACAAAAAGAGCTTTTTGGGTCAGTGTATTTTCTTTCCTCCACAGTCCAGAACTGCCACCTTTTATCCTGGGACTGAATTTTGTTTATTCAGTTATTTTACCTCAACCAGTGTGTGCTTTACAGCTCTCTAGAGGGAGTCTGAGTAGTATCTCCAGGACTCACTGAAATATCTGGAAGCAATTTTAGATCTGCCTTCATTAATAAGCTTCCCTTGAATTTTAGGGCTTTATCTGTTCTATTCTGTGCATTCTTGGAAGTCTAAAAGACTTGATTCTTGGAGGAAAAAGGCATGTACTCTCCTGTTAGTATCAGCTCATGCAATAGTTTTTGTCTTTTCTTTACAAGAAACCTGCTGGACTGTGTGCAATATGAACAAGACAGGCTGTTTTAATTTGTTAGAGGTTTAATATTCACCCTAGCTGGTCTTAATTTTATTTCTGAGGAATGAGCTTGGCAGGACTTGAATGGTACATATTTATTAGCTTTGAACAGAAGTGATTCCTCATTACTTGAGTTTTGGTCATAAAATATTAGGCAGATGAGTCTAGTCTGTCTGCCCTGTGTTTGCACTCCTGCATAGAGTCAGAAATGTGATTATTTCTCTGTTACAGAAGATCTCAATGAGGAGGTGGCACAATGTGCTGCATTATGTCTGTAACAAAGGCCAAGTGCTCTCTGTGGCACATCTTGGCAGATCCAAGTGTCTGAGTGATGACAGGTCATGTGCATGGAGGGGAGACAGGGAGAAATCCCAACTCTGAACGTGCAGTTAGAGTTTTGAGTTTGGCTTAGATATCATCTTGGTTCTAATCAGTCAGTTGTAAAGGAAATTGAATTTTAACAGTTATCAGGAAAGCAATAAAAGCAGAGAATATGGTGTTATTGTGTGGCTAGCTTGTAACTTGAATACTATCTGCAGGTCTGGGCTGCTTATCTTAGAAGTCTATTACAGAATTCAAGCATTACAAGTCTGGAAAAGGATCAAAGGTGTCAGAAGGCTCCAACTGAAGAACAAACAGATGGAGCTGGAGAAGAAATGGCTGCAGTTAGATATGATAGGCTGAGTAAGAGTGCAAAGCTGATTTCTGTTAACCTCTCCTGAAGGGTATCAGAGACCTGCAGGTGTAATACAGGAGAGAGCTCTTCATGCAACTGCAGAGCTCCTTGCAGCTGAAAGCCTGCAGCTTTGAGGTGAATATCTCCTCATCTTGAAACCTTACTCCTTGGATTTGCCCAATGTCTGGCCTTTGAAATTCCAGAGGTGCAAACTGTTGGAAGAACATCCTAGGGTAGGATGCCTGCTCTGTCCTAATTTCCCTGTGAGTGCCCTTTTGGTCACTGCTGGACACAGGACAAGATGCATCTTTTAGGCTGACTAGGTAGAGCACTTCTGATGTTGGAAAGTGATGCTGCTTTATGTTGTGGCTTGAACATTCTGCAGGGGGGCTGAGGAACAGTCTCATGGGTCGAGTTCTAAAAAGTTCTGAAAACCAAATGTGCTGCTGTTTGTTTGTTAGGAAATTTGCCTTGAGGGAATTAACTGGTGTAGGCTTAGCTTCTGCTTTGGATTTGTGAGTTAGTCATCCACCTCAGATATCCAGCTAAATATCTGCTTGTAGCTCTAACCTGATTCTCAGAGCTTTGAAGCTCAATTGAGACCATGTTGTTGCTATTCTGAAAAAGCTCCTTTTTCCTCTGAGGGTGTTATGTAGCATCTGGTCTATTGAACATCCTGCTTGCCCCAGAAATGTTCTAGTTATTTATTTAAGATACATTCCAGAATCTTTGTTTTCTTTTTGAAAGGAAACATCCTCTGATGCAGAAAGTTTTTAAGGAACTTTATTAATATTTAATGTGATATCCCAAGGTTCCTTCCCAGATCTTGCTCTGCCTGCAAATGCTACAATAGCCATGGAAACAGGGACATGTGAAGAGGTTTAATTATGCTCAGTGGAAACAATTCCAAGTAAAAGCATGTGCCTGTTTTGGATCTATTGCTGTTATTTATATAGGAGATACTACTGAATGAAGAGGGAATTTTCATCTTTTTATTATTATCTTTTGGTAGTGTTCCTCTTAGTATTCCTCTTAGTACTTTGATAGTATTCCTCTTAGGAATTTTATCTGAAGAGTGATCTGTAGAGCTGGTGTCATGGTCCTGTTGTCCAATTGCTTTTCCTAGTTCAAGCCAGTGTTGGGAATGAATGGAGTGCCCATGTCAGTGTGTGCAGTTTCAAGCAGTGTTTGCCAGTTAACATCACAGCAAAAAGTTAATCTGATGGGCAGCAGGCAGCAGAATTCATCCAGAAGCAACTCAGGCACAATCCTGAACCTGTGTTCCTGGGAACCTGCCAGCTCTGCCCTGCAAACAGGGCTGTAAAAAGTCAACAAAACCAACACATTCAGTGTTTGAAAACAGGCTTGGAATCGTGTTAGAATTGCTGTTAGACTTTGATAAAAGGATTCCAAAGTGTGCAGAAAAGGCACGTGTGAGCTGGCAGAATGCACTCATTGTGTACTCTGACCATATAGTTACACATGCTGAGAGAGACTGTGTGCTTAAAATAGTACTAATTATGTAAATTAAATAGTATAAAGATAAGCTTTTTTCAGATTAAGTACTTGCAACAGTCCCTACAGTGGCCAAATTTCAAGGCAAAGATGAAACTGCCCCTCAGAAGCAATTTTTTTCTTTTCAGTTTTCAATTGATAGAAAAGTTGTTCCCTCAAATCAAGGAGGGCATTGGAATTCTTGAGCTCAGTAGCTGATGCACATAGAGGCAGAGGTTGGGGAAAGCTCCTGTGCTTTTCTTTACCCACATATTTTTAATGCTTCTGTTTACTTAGGATAGGGATCTTCTGTAAGCACTTGTGCACTGAACACTGGTGCAGTTCAATTAAATGTTTAAGCCATTTTTTTTCTACTTGTATAGATGATGACCCTTGTGATCAACATCATTTTGTCCTGTTTTGTTTTTTTTTTCTAAGCTGATATGTTTGAATTGTGTTCTACCCAGGAGTGCAACATCTGTCTAGAGAAGCAGGAGGGTGTTGGCTGATAGCAGTAAGCTGTGATTAGGAATGCTGGAAGGCTTGTACTTAATACTGCCATCTGCTCTCCTCAGCAGATGCACTCATCCCACTGAGATTATCCATGTTCACCCTTACAGTTGAGCTTCCTCTGCTCTGCTCCATGCTCCTTGGTCTGCATGTTTGCCAACTCGTGTTTTAACACAACAGGAGGAGAGATCAGTGAGTTGGTGTCACTCAAGGGTGCTCAAAATACTGCTTCTTCACTATCTCTTGTGACACAGAGCTGAAGGCAAGTAACAGACTTGCTCAGAGTTCAGCAAGCAGCATTTCTTCAGTTAAAAAACAGAACCAGTAAGAACTGAGCATGATTCCTTTCACATTCTGCAGCAGCATGTAGGTGATACAAACACTGCTGCCTTGTGTAGGTTAGTGCCTTTCATTTCTGCCTTAAACCTTTATCAGCTTCAACCTTGGAAATAAAAACCCTTTGCTTACTGGGAAATGAGTTGTCTAAAAGTAAATGAGACCTTCAGAGAAACATCAGCCTGAGCTAATGACTCATTTGCTGAAGTACAGGAATTATTGTCACCATAAAAGCTGTAATAGTCATACTCCTGAGTTGGAACTAGGGTGAACTGATCCTGATTTTAACTTCTTGCAGAAGTGAAAGCTCTTGAACACATATCTGCTTCAAGCCTTCCCAATCTATGAAGTTGGGGTAACCACTGACTCCTTTTCTGTGGTTGAAATGAAAAGTACCATTTTGTGTGTGGTTTTTGTTGTCTGCTTGGGTTTTGATTTTGTTTTTATGCTGGAAGGCTTTGGTTTTGCTCTCTTAATTCAATTGTATTTTAAGGAATTATTTTTGTCAACTCTTTGTGGTTGTGTGTGGCTCAGACAGTTGAGTTTATACACATTTTTGCAAGGTATCTCCATATGTTTTATTACTGGTAGTGCTTCTTCAGCTACTTCTGCCTGTCTCAACTAGAAACAGCTTCTTACTGTACACATAGTTTGACATATGTTAGCTTCTTTAATAGGCTTTTTCTTCCCCCTGGGAGAATAGCATATCTCAGGAAACACTCTGTTCACAAACACTTGACTTTACAAACACAGAGATGCAGCTGCTGGCTTGGTTTCTGGACCAGTGAGTGTGCACCACAGGCAACAGGCACACCCTTTCCCTTGCCAGTACCTGTGAAAAACTGAGTGCATACATAAAAAATCTGCTCCTCAGGTCTTCTGTGCTGGTGGAATGGGGCTGGGATGGAGGATGGAGAGGGTGGTGGCAATGGGTGTAATTCCCCCTGTGCAGTCTGTGCTGCTGGTGTCTCTGCTGCTTGAGACTGGGGTGCACTGTGGTGCTGAAAGTGATCAGCCCACTCTGCCCTTGCAGTTACATCAGTAACTCTAATTGCTGGTCCCTGCAATTAAGGGGATCCTTTTACTGCACATTCAGTGCTATCCATAGTCATGATGACATAAGGGGGGTTTGCACAGCTCAGGGAAGCAGGGGGGAGCTTGGCACAGCCATTGAGCAGGGAATGAATTGCTGTTGGATACTGGGAGCATCTGCAGCAGCCTTCAGAATGCTGCTCTGCATGAGTGAAGGCAAGAAAAGTCATCTGCATGTATGTTAAGGGTGAAAAAAGGCATGATCAGCATCTCAAGTTGGAAATTGCTTTCCTGCACATTTGAGAGGAGGCTGGTAGAGCCCTGCATGTCCCTGTCCATGAGAATGCTTCATTCCACTTCTTCCTAGGTAAAACAATGAGGTTTTCCACTCAGTTTCCAGATCAAGCACAGGGTAATGGCAATTAACTGGAACAAATGAATCTCAATTTGAGTGTAGTTAACTGCTGAGAGAACTTAGTAATGGTCTATCTTACAAAGCTGGAATTGCTTATCAAATTAAAATGCAACTATCCATTTTAAGCAGAAATTAACAGGGCGTTGCCTTTTGTTTTAGACATTCTCTGTCACCCAGTCTGAACAGGTAGGGTGGTGGAGATTAGACCCTGTTGCACAAACCTGATCTTGTGCCTTGGAAAATTGATCACGGATTAAGGATGTTTGTGGCTCTTTATTCAAACTGCTTTTCAAAAGGAAACACCTGCAAGAAAAGCCTTTAGATAAAATATATACTGAATTTAAGATTATACTGAAGTAATCCTTGGTGGTTTTTTTTTTTTGGCTGTTTGTCCATGGCACTGCATGGCAGCAGGATAATGAGTTTTATACTCTTGCATTTCTCTTTTTTTTACATATGCATTTATCAATATTTGTACTGCATTGGAGATGATTCTTCACAGCCACTCTTGGGGTGCTGTGTTTATTGGTGACCAAAGCAGGGAGATAACACACTGACCTTCCAGTCTGGTCAGTGAATAGACTGGGGGAGAGCATGAGCTGGGGAGGGGGCTCAGCCAGGCAGGTGACCCAAGCTGGGTGAGAAGCTGTTCCACAACCATACCACAGCATGCTGAGGAAAGAGAGGGGAGAGGAGGGGGGTTAGAGAGGTTCCATCTCCTGCTCAGGAGCTGGCTGGCTGTAGCTGGACCTGAGGGAGGTGCTGACAGATTCTTTTGCATCACTTGGGTGACTCCTTTCTCTCTTCTCCCACTTCCTTTGCTTACTAAACATATTTATCTTGACCCATAACTTTTCTTGCCTTTCCTTTTCCCCCTGCAGGGGTAGGAGGGAGAAGTGTGAGCATGAGCAGCTTTGTGGCTCTCAGCTGCCTACTGTGGTTAGCACACACCCCTGTTTTATATCCATGTAAATGTGTATGGGTAGACATCTTGATAAATATTTACACACACAAAGTGCTTTCTTTTAGATTTATGGCCCTTCTACACCAAAATAACAACCTTCATGCTTTGCCAAGTTACACTTCATTGCACACAAATGGGAGATGGTTTGAAGGTGTTGTAGAACAATGCATTCAATCTGATCCACTTGTCACTTGACAGCAGTTGAAATTCTCATTTTCTTATTGCACTGTAGATTAGTCTTATCAGCAAAGGAGTATTATTTCAGTGTGAATAATTTGGAGAGCAAAAGGAAGCTTGCTCACTGCCCTGGAAGATTAGCTTTTGAGGGTTTTCTCTAGTGGATTGCACCATTGAAACAAAATGTTTAGTCAGAAAAAAAATGAAGTTGAACACAAGATATAAAATCAGATGGTGAATTTTGAGTAGATTTTGAAGGTGGTCTGTATATGATTAGCCTCAAATATGTAGTATTGTCAAATTATTTTCAAGTATCACTACAGATCTTTTTACCTTACAGATTAAGTATCAGGTCTACAGCCATAAATTAATTGGTTTTTTTCTTTTTAATCAGGATGAAAATAATACAGAGAATGCTGTCAGTTCTTCAGATGCTGAGAAGCAGGATTCTCCTCCACCAAAGCCTCCACGGACACGCAGGTATCACTCCTGGTATTTATTATTTTAGGAGGAGAAGCTGGCATGCTCCACAAATAGAGAGTAGGAGAAAATTACTGGTACTAGGAAGAGTTTTTAGTTGCTTTTTAAAAAAAATTATCAATACAAATCTACATAATGCAAATAGACTCTGTACATGAGTTTGAATATATTTTGGGAGTTTGTGTTTGAAGATACCCACCTTGAAGTGATTACATGATTCATAGATTCATAGATTCATAGATATTAGGGAAACAAGGATGCCCTTTTGGAAGTCAGGTATTTAGAGCTATGAGCTTAAGTTCTGCTAGGTCATAGTAACAAAACATACTTAAAATTAGTAAATAATCCTGAAATAAATATCTGAAGTTCTCTAGTTTCTGGAAAGCTTGTTAGGCACCTTTGGCAGGTGACCTTGCCTGTGCTATATTCCCTGTAGTTAAACAGACATTTAAGGGAAGTACTTTGGTTTCCTAGACTTCTAGACTAGAAACCACCAGGCAGTTAATACTCTTGCATAACATCTAGTCATGCAAGGAAAGTAATTTTAAGGCTTTAAAATATAATCAAACCAGAGTAGTGCTGATATTTAGATTGCTGATAATGTGATTGTGTTCAGTTATGGTGATCAAGATGATGACAGGGGTCTGTTAACCCCTATTCAGGATTTCCAAGCTCTTCTTGAAATGGAATCACTGATCTTTGATATCCAATAGGTAATTTCCTTATGGGTGTTGCTTGAAATAATCTTAAGTGTACCTAGGTTTTTAGAACTTTACATATTAATGTAATCATGCATAATCCATGTTTGAGCACACCTCTGTCTTCCCCATGTTATTGGGTTTTTTTTACTTGCTTTAAGTGAAAAATCTTTTCATCTCCTTTATAAATCCAGGTCTTTTTTTGGGCCTGCTTCCATAAACTTGTACTTTCCATCTGCCAGCACTGATAGGAAGATTGGTTTCTTAGAGGTGAATAGATTTCAGCAAAGCTGCTTTTAAAAATGGAGATGATTTTTGAAAAACAATTAATTACAGCCCCTTGTGGAAGATGCTTCTGAGGAAAGACTTTATTTACTATTAATCCCATTGCTCAGAACAGCCACTAATTTGAGTGGTTTGGGGTTTTTTCTTCATGTGGGAGGTCATTTTACAAATAATCTGCCTGGTTCAGTCAGGACCCAGAGCCAGGTTGTGTGTGCTGTGGATATTCTGGAATAGCTTGGCATCCTTTTCCTGGGGAGGGTGGGAGAGCACAATTAGTGAAAGATTCTAATTTAATCCCTGCATGGAAAAGGAAATTTATTACTGCATCTGACAGCATCTGTAGCTTTTCCCCCAAACCATTCTCTTGCTACTGTTTTCATGTCCCTTCTATTATTTTCCTCTACGTTGCTGTGACTAAAAATACCCTGGTACAACTATTTTAAGTATTTGTCCACATCTTTTCTGTAGTGAAATTCTCAAGTGGTGTCTCAATCCTTGCCTTTCCAGCTCAGTTCATGTTGTTAGCTGCTCTGACACCATCTAGTTTAGCCCACATTGGAGGTGATATATCACCTCATAATGCTTTAAAATAATTAATATTTGCTGTGCAGTACCTGAGTGTAGTCAATGAGCTGAACTTGTGTCTGCATTTGATGGCCACGTGAAAAAACTCCACAGTTATTACTCTTTGATTCTTATGAAGGTAAATAAGAGCAGCTCATGCAGCACACATCAGCACCTTACTCCAAAATAGCTTGGCTCAGCAGTTTATGATCACTTCTTGTGAAAGTCACCTTGAATTGAACATCTAACCTAGATTTCCTTGAAGCACTTGAGTGGAAAGCATTTTTAGCCATCTTTAACTATTTTTGGGTTAAGGCAGGGAAAGGGCAGTTTTGATTTTATTTTTACATATAGGACTGTAAAGAACCAAAGTTTTCCACTTTAAATTAATCTTTAATTTCAAATGTAGAAGCAGTGACTGATGCTTCAAAATTCAGAGGGACCACCTTAATACCTTTGAGGAATAGTTCTCATAATGTTTGTAGTCATTTAATTCTAAAATATTCTGAAAACTAAGTTTTTTTTAACTGGGTATAGTTGCAGAAATTTATTTCCAAGTTATAATACAATTTGAAAGAAATAGAGAATTAGACAAGCTGATGAAAATTAAGTATTAGGTAACAACTCTAGCAGTTTAAAGAGCAGCTACATTGTCCTGTGTGAAGGAGAAAAGGTGAACTATTGTAGCAGTTTATTTTTCCTTCCAGTTATGCTTGGACTTCAATTTAATGACATTTAAATATATTTCAAAGGTACATGGAATTCTGCTTCATTTCAAGCCCTGCAGAAACCTTTCTGCAAAGCTAAGATAAAACTATTGATCAGTCAGCAGTCTGATTGGTATGCCACAGTTAAAAAAGCCTCATGTCAATTAATTTTATAAGAAAATTTCACTATTTTGTTATTTCTACTCATTTCTGATGCTCTGGGGAGACATTCTAGCAGCACTCCAGTACTTACAGGGGGTCTCCAGGAAAATGAGGAGGGAATTCTTACCATGATAGGATGAGGGGTAACAGTTTTGAACAGAAAGAGGGTCGATTTAGATCAGATATTAGGAAGAATTCTTCAGTCCAGGGGTGATGAGCCCAGAAAAGCTGGTGATGCTCCATCCCTGGAAGGGCCCAGGTTCACTCAGCTGCAGCTTCTTTTCCACATGGGTGGCAGTGATTTAATGCTTAAGTAGAGTAATGTGGCTGTCCAGCTTCAGCCTGCTTACATTGACTTTAATTTTCCTATTTTAATTATGAGGGAGGATGTAGAGCTGGGTATCTATTTTTGGTTGATCACAGCAGCTGCATTCCATGACCTTGGCATCTCTCTCTTTTATTTGGAAATAAAACCCTCCAGTAATGCTGCATAGAATAACCATGGATTACTTAAGGTCCTTTTTTTCTTTTGAACACTGGCCAAATTTCATTTAAATCTGAACCCTCAGTGCCCTGGTTTAAGAATATAGCTCTTTTCCATTAAGGCTGGAATGGCTTAGGCTTTAAAACATTATACAAATGGAGAATATATTACAGAAAAAGCAAAAATAGTGTTGCCACTTGCTCAAATCATCTGCCTTTCTTTGGTTCACTGGCTTTTCTGTCTCAGTATCCTCTTTGATGAGCTTTCAGTTAGTTTCCTGGTAATTTGAATCAAGCTGGTTTGACTGTATTGTCTCCTGTTGGCTGTAATAACATTAGTAGTTCATCCTGATCATTTTCTGCCCCTGGGGGAAGAAGCATCTCCAGAGCCCAGCTGCAGAAGGAGGTGCCCAAAGGAAGCAATATGCAGCAGCTCAAAATTGCCCAAGATATTCTAGCAAGACTTTTTAAAGCTACTGCCAAACAAAGACCTGTTAAATGTATTTGTATCCCAATATTTCTACTTGGTAAGAGAAACAGAAACATTATTTGCAATGCAGAACATGTGAAATAATAACACTGTGATGTCAGTAATATGGTTAAAATGTTGCCTATTCAGTGATAACCAGGAAATCCTGGGTGGCATCTATTTCCTTTAAAAATAAAAATTATATATAAA
>JAOEGS010010695.1:8426-26080 GCA_025447755.1 Corythornis vintsioides
AAAAAATAAAAACACATTTTTATCCTTTCTTTTTTTTTTTCTCCCCCCCCCCCCCCCCCCCCTTGCAATTAGCTCTGATGCTTGAAGAACATTTACTACTGTAAAATGAAAGGAATGAGTGTGGACTTTACCAAAGACTACAACTCCCCCTATCATATGAACTCTATATATCAAGAAGACAGCTGATGAATAACTCTGATATAGTGCATATGGTAGAAATGGCAACTACTCAGCCCTCCAGCACTGGGTGAACCTCAGAATGTTTGAAAGTTTTGTTTTGATCACCTTCCAGAAATTGAAATTATCTCAACACAGCCCAACCTCTTCGAGCCTATAAATCAGATGTATTATGAACAGGTTTTCTGATCACACTTCTGGCACTTCCTGGTTTCAGCCAAGTTGAAAATGCCATGAGAAGTGTCTTAGACCTGGAACGTTCTCATTTTAATTTGATTGGAAATTACCCCTTTACCAACACTCTGGAGTTGACTGTGTTCATCCCTCGTGCAGGGATGCAAGGAGCACAAACATGCTTTGACTGCTGACATTTTATTTGGCTTGTGGGATTAAAATCCTCTGCAGTTTATACATTTGTGTTCCAGTGAAGCTCACAATTCTGGACTGTATATTATGGAAAATGTTTTCTTAAGAAGTGCCAAGAGAAGTTGCCAATCACCTGAGCTTTGCTGCAGAAAAAAATATTATCCCTATTTTGTGCTGATAAGCAGTTGAGTTTTATTTTCAGTCTGCTCTAAAAACTTTGTGCTGTCATTTGTCTGACCCTCTGGGCTGTATTCCTGGGGAACATAACTACAGACTTCTCCCTCCCTCCCTCCTCAGAAATACTGTAGTTTGTCACTCAAACTACAATGGCTAAATTTTACCTTCTTCCTTCCTTAACCTCTGCAGGCTGTTCATCCCTGTGCACACTCTATTTTTGGCTCCAGAAGGAAAAAAAATATCCCTTTTCCCTTTGCATTCACACCCAGGCTTGTGTGAATAATGCAGGGGAACTGTCCTGCCAACTGAGTTACAATAAACTACAGCTCCCCTCTTTGGGTGTTTAACTTCCAACACCAACCAGACAAAGCCAAACTACTTACTAACATCTTAACCTTACTACTTACTAACCACAGCATGCTGGCTGAGTCCTGATGAGGACAAGGTGCCTCAGAGACAGGTTAACCTGTTTGGGTGAAAAAGCACCAGCTGTGTGGGTACTGTGAGCAAAGATGACCTGTGGCTGCTGCCTTATCAAACACCCTGCTGGGCCAAGCACAGGTAGGAAGGTCTCTGAGAGTTTTCCTTGCACTCAGCCTAAGAATGACTGTAAGATTTCATTCTCCTGCAGCAGTGGATCTGCCTCTCCTGTGAATACTCTTCAAAGGCAATGCTCAGCCAGACTCTGCATTTCAGAAGATGTATAAATAGTTCTGGAAAAATCTTGTGCTAATTTTGCTATTTCCTCAGAAGGTCAAGTTCAGGCATCTCTCAACTTTGTGGCTCACATCTTACCAGGAGGGTAACATTTCAGCTTCTCGAGGCGTGCACAGCTGTAATCCAGCCTCTGGTTTCTAAGGACCAAAGGTCAGCACATTAATCTATTGGGGATAATTCATAGAACCTCTTTGGAGGAAAGAAAAACATTAACATAAAAATAAGCCGTGTTTCCTGAAAATGAATCAGAACATTTAATGATAGAAACCAGTATCCCAGTGATGACCCAAACCAATTATGTTCAGGCTCAGATTTACTCTGCTATGCTTCACTCCAGGTGTTGCTGCTCTTTTGTTAAAACATTTTGGTTTTAATAAATAGTTTTGTTCTGATTATAAAGTAAATTGCTTTGAAAAGTAGGAAAAAAAAAAAAAGAAATGTTTCTGAACAGCTGTGATATGAAAACAATCAAACCCTCTCCCAACAGCAACAAAACCTTTAACAACAATAAAAGTTTGTTGTTCCTACCACGTTTGAAAAAGACTGATGTAATTTGCAGGGAGTATAAGAGGTTTTAACAAGTGCTTTTTGAAGTGGGATGCTAGTAAGGCCTTAAGGAACTTTGCAGAACCCAGCCTAGAAGTTGAAGCTGACATCAGTGATACCATTTACATCAAGGATAGATTATTCTTAGACACCTTGCTGCATTTCTTACTGGGGCTTCATTATTTCTGTTTTAATTACATACTACTTCTTGCTATTTTTGCCTAGGAATAGACAAAGGTAACTGTTCTAATATCCAGGACTGAAATTTCCAGTTTATAAAACACGAGCTGCCCAGCAATGGCAAGAAGAATGTAGAAAATAAAGGAGAGTGAGGAAGGGGTTTGATTTTCAGCTGGTGGGGTTTTGCTCGTGGTGGTTCTTGGCTACTGTGTGTGCATTTCATATACTAACAGAGACATGGTACAGATTTAGATGTGAAGTTCATTGTTAAACTTGGGCTTAGTGTAAAATAAATTCAGTTATTTCGCATAATGTTAATTCCACTGCTGCAAACAGCAGAACCAAGAGCAAGAAGGAAGCATGTGCTTGCATGTATTTGTGTGTTAAGGGGACTTCTTAACCTGTGCAGGTTTGTTTTCTCAGCTGGTGAAAGACATGTGACAGCTGTCACAGTTATATTATCTGAAAAGAAAAAAAAGGAAAAATATAAATGGCCCAACTGGCATCTTCTCCTCCCTCCTTCTCACAGATTCCCCAAAAAATCTAAATCTGGGTGAGACACAAGACCTGGATTGACACAAGCATAACTGAACAGGCACATGGCAGGAAGCCTAAAATATGCTGGAGTTTTTTGTGGGCAAATATTCCCTCCTGACTTAAGAACTGCATAAAAAACCCCCACCATAAATGCTTTAAAACCATGAATCATTGTGATTCTGGTAATGGGAACAAACCCATTGCAAAGAGCTGATGAGAGAAGTATTATCCCCTAGAAGAGAAGGTATTTTCCACAAAGCTAAATCAAGAGTACTCAGCACCTCTCCAAATCTAAGGACAGTGCTACTGAGGAACATTATAAGTCCTGAGGAACACCAGGCTGCGTGCAAGGCAGCCAGTGCCACGTGAGAAGAAGTTTTTTGCACCCACCATGAGCTTTGTGGAGCTGATCTGCAAGCTCAAAGTTGCTCAGGGAGTTGATCAGCATGGATCCACTGTCCCTAAGGTGCTTGGCTGAGCTGTGTTTTCATTGCTGCAGAGAAGGGCTGCTGTGAAAGCATATTCCAGAAGAGATCCCTTCTGCTGTGCAGTACCTTCCACGGGGGATCCAGTAAGTCAGTGAGAATTTTGCATGGCACAGCATCATTAAATATCCCAGCATTCATTCAGTTGCCTCCCTGTGAACTTGGTAGGAAGAGACAGAACAGTGAAGATGACAGGCTGATCTCTCCTGAATCCCTGTGCTGTCACACAACACGGATAAATAATGAGAAATAAGTTCTTGGCAAATGCAAAGTTTGGCTCCTGAGAGCTTAGACATAATGGTAACGTGATATTCAGAGTGCAGTGCTCAGTCAATTAGATGAATAGCCTGCTTTTGCTCATCTTTGTCCAATAAATTTGAGAACAAATGACATTAAAGGAACCCAATTATTTCTGCAAACTAGGTACTGGAACCTGGCAGATGACTGAAGGATATGAAATGATCCCTCCTAGACATGGAAGTTTGGAAGGGGGAGCTGTTAGACTGCAGTGCAGTGTTAAACACAGCAGAAAATGCCTCAAGTAGCTAGAGAGTTAATCCCAAACCTTGTTTTGTTGCCTTTACCCTGCTGAAAAGCTCAGCTACTTATTAGCCTTAAATCAAACTTGCCAAAAAAGCAGAAACCTGTTGGTCTTTTCTGCCTGGGACTGTGTGCTGTGCAGAATTCCTGCTCTGCTGCCCTAAAGATAGCACACAAATAAGCTTTAACTAATAACATTTGATCAATACACTTATATGAGCATGATCTCCTCCAACTGCCAGCTGCCCAAAGGCCACAAAGGGCAAGACAATATAAAAAACCAAAATTGACTTGTGCTAATTCCATATTAATTAAGCTTCTCTTGACCTGTCTTGTGTGTTCTTAAGGAGACAATGGAAGATCTTTGCATGCAGAGCAGCAAACATGCTCTTTTGGGATAATTTCAATAATCTCACTATATCAGGAAGATTCATGCCCTGAATTCATGCCCTTAATCAAGTTGCAGCATGTTAGGGCAATCTAGAGAGGGTGAATAAAGCTATTATTCATTTCTTCATGAAAGCCAATATTATAGCTTAGCACAAGGCAAAGGGTACAAATTTCTATGTGCTTGCCTACGAGCCTTTTTCTTCTCCATTATACAGAATCTCTGATCCCTGTTTCTTAACATTCTATCATAACTTTTAAGGCTTGAAATATTTTCCCTGGTTATTCACACTAGCATAATAAATGGAAACTGAGAATGCAGCCATCAATAGGCCAATCTCTTAAAGGTTTGTTTATGGCTGAGCTAAACACACGAGCAAATATAAAGCTGTCAGCTTGAATGTTGCCCAAACACCACCAGCTCTCTACCTGAGGTGAGACAGCGACCTCTTCTAGTGATTGATTTTGGCCATTAGCTCCAAATCAAAGTCAGTTTCAGTTCATTCATCTTTCTAGAACCTCAGCAAAAAATGTTCTTGGCAAATAAACACCATCCCTGTGTCTCTTTGGTCAGGAGAGCAGCAGGGAGCTGAGGGCCACGTCACTAACTCCATCTCCACAGCCCCTGGGAAGCTGTGCTGCTCAGCTGAGGTGTTTGAAGGTCCTGAAGTGCAGGTCTGGAGGAGGAAAGATGACTCTTCTTTCCAGGGAGCAATGAAAAAAAGCTTTCTCATCAAGTCTGCTGAACGTACAAAGCAGACTTTGCTACTGAACCCCTCCCAGGCCAGCTGACCAACACTGGACTCGAGATCAGGAGGGAGGGAGAAGGCATTTTGGAAACCACCCCTGTAAACTCTGAAGTATCAAAGGAATAACTGCTAAGAGAAGAAAGCACCTGGGGGATAGCTCTGATCTCCAGCAACCTAGCCCTAAGCACACTCTGGGTGCTCAACACAAAGGGATTCATTCACAGGACACATAACCAGGGTGCTACCTGGGCTTGACCTACCACAGGAATGAAGGTGACCTGGAAGAGAAGTGACTCTGCAATTCCCTTGGGAATTGTTCTAACAAAGGAGAGGTTTACAAATGGCTGGTTAACATGGAGATTTAACATTGGGTAATTATGGAAGTTCTCTCTGCCATACCATAGGGAAGCTGAGTGCCTGGGTAGGTCCAAGTCCCAGCCTGATGGATGCAGAAGGTCATCCACTTCTCACTGCAGAGTTGTGTCATGTACTGAGCTGAGGCTTCTCTAAAATGATTGATAATCAATTTTTTTTGGGTCATGTTTCAGACAGGCTTCTTTTTGCTCAATTGTCCTTTTAATTTAGAATTAAAAAAAAACCAAAAAACCAAACAAAAGTATTTTGCTTCTGCAAGCCCCTGCAGGTCTGCTCAGAGGTTTCTTTTGGATTTACAGCTGTTCCCATGTTTTCACACACTGGACTGAAAGATTCCTCTCAAAAATCTACAAATCAGTACTGGAGTTGGGTATCCAAGTGTGTGGGATTCCCCACAGCCCCTTCTCAGATGTCTCCCTAACTCTGATTTTCCAGAAGCCATCTCTCTTCCCTAACCCAGCTCTGATCTACCTGGAGTTGGGCAGGGCCTCTGAGACAGTGGGTTATCTGAGGACTCCTCCAGAGCCTCACTTCTAGGAGAGGACACTTTATGCCTCTGGAAGTACAGTGACTATTTAAAAGAAATATTTTCTGATGGGGCCTTGTTACCATATTGTTCTTCATCAAGAACAATAGCAAATTTCCAGCAGGGAATGGGCATACTCTTAAATCCAAACAAGCTAATGATAAGTAACTTCTGATGTAAGGAGTCAAATGTGATGTGGAAGCCACCAAAGCCTGGGCTTAGCTTCACTGCTGGGCTCAGGCATTAGACAAAAAGTTTTCTCTGTAGACTTTGTTGGATAAAAAACATGTTGTGAACTGCAGTCAATATTTTTCTTTAGCTTTTTAGAAGCTGATAATTGTTAACAGAAGGCCTTCAACACAGAGGCTTCCATGCTTTATCCTTCTGGGCTACTGATTGGCTTGGCTCAGGAGGAACAGAATAGTTGCAGCTGGAAGACACCTTCAAAATCATCCAACCTTACTCCCAGCCCTATCAAACCCACTAAACCACATCCCTAAGCACAACATCCACCCAGCTCTTCCAGGGGAAGAAGTGCAGAGACCTCTTTGCTGCCTTCTCTTGTGAAAAAAACCCAGGATTTAGTACAAACTGAGAAGTTACCTCATGAAGAGTGACAAAAGTGACCTCACTATAGGCTAGAAGTCTGCTGGAGCCTGCCATGCTTTTGCTGGGTCAGACTCCTTGCCTTCTGTCATTTGAGATTCCTCCTGAGAGCCTGGGCTGCCTAAAGGGGTAACATCACATTGCCTTTCTTTGCCCTTTAATCCAGGAATCCAGGCCTTGCTTTCTCACAGAGGGCTGGGAGGGATACACCACTGAGGTTAGCTCAGCAGCTGCTGAAGTGAGGTGAAGATTAAAGACTCTGATCATACATTTCAATATGAATGAAGCCAATAAAAGGGAGATCATCTTTCTTGCTACTTTGCAGTTGTCTTCTCCAGGAGGCAGCAGTGTTTACAAGAAAGCTTGATGCAGTTGACATGTATTTACCCTATGAGATGCAGAGACGTTTGGTCTTCATCTTAAAAATGTATTTGGGGAGAGTAGGAAGGAAGGGAGGAGCAGGAAAAAAAAGTGAGGGAAAGTTTTGGATGGTAGCAGATGGGAGCATGTCAAGTAAGAAATGCAGAAGTATTCTTCTGGTTGCAGTCTGGCACTTCAAAGCAAAATGAAGAGGCATTTCAAAGAGGATGCACATTATTTAAGATTCAGCTTCCTGGATGAAATGTGCATACAATTATTAGCATGATGATAGCAGGTTTCATAAGAGAAGTTTATTATCTCTTTGTTATTGGTTCTTATTAGCAATGGGTTCAGCCTCCTAACCTATGTATGAACTTCCAACTCTTTTTTTTCCCCCTGTGCATATATGGATGTGGTGTCCAAATCTAGCTGCATCCTTTCAGTTTTGAATGCAAATCAGCATCACGTGGGAGGTCTAACTCCAGATCTGCAGCGTGTGGAGAAGTTGCACTCCAGACAGTACTCACACAACTCCTTTTGTGCATCTCTCAGTGATGGTTTTCTGCCTTCCTGCTCTTTAAGGATTAAGTTCTTATGATGAGGGTGGTGAAACACTGGCACAGGTTGCCCAGGGAGGCTAGAGATGCCCCATCCCTGGCAACATTCAAGGTCAGGTTGGAGAAGGGTTCTGAGCAACCTGCTCTGGATGAACAGGTCCATGGTCACTGCAGGGAGCTTGGATTAGATGACCTTTAAAGGTCCCTTCCAACTCAAACCATTCTATGGTACTATGAAGGCTCCACTGTCACTTAGATACAGGACTTTACCTCTTGCCTTATTCCCTCACACTGTTACCAACAGCTCTGACACTCACTTTTCCCTGCTTTTCACCCAGCTTTTTCCAATGAGATTGCAGGAAGACCCTCAGGAATTCAGAGCCTGGACACTGCACTGTCCTTTGCTGCAGTTCAGCTTGCACCTGATGTGGCAAAAACATCACCCTGAAAAACTCAACCATCAAGGGGTGTCAAACCCTGCTCCCAGTCACAGCCAATTTCTGAGGAATTCAATGAACAGCCTCCTGTAAACCCAAAAGCAGAGACAACCCAGCTCCAAACAGTTTTACTTCCCTTGTCCTCCCTTTGTAGAAAGAGGCACAAGGCAGACATTCCCATTTGGAATCAGAGCTGGTTCTGCTGAGAGCCTTCCCCTCAGCAGTGGTCAGGACCAGCTGCTGGTCCCAGATAAGCCCCTGCCATAGAAAGCTGCCTCATACCCTCTGCAACGAGGTTAACTATGTTTAAATTTGCTTTGCTGGTCTTTTAAACATGTTTATTACTATTGCAGACATATTTTTAAATAAAAAAAAAAAAAAAAGATTGACTATTTTCACAGCCCTTCTGTCTTGTAGAAAGGAGTTTCATAGATTATAGTCTTGAATTACATCAAAAAAAGCTTTACTGGCTCTAAACTTGCTGCCTTCTAATGCTAGGAAAGCTCCTTTACTCTGATATCATGACAGAAATAACAGGAAAAGTTTCTTGTTGTTACAGTGATCACTGCTTTCAACACCCTTAACATATTTTCTTCTCCTGTCTAAAAAACAAGAGGACAGATTTAAGCAGCCCAAATCTTCTCTGTTCCTCTGAAGGAGTCAGTGCAAGTCCATGAAATTCAGACTTTGAGATTTTATCTCTGATTTTAGAATGAGTGTAGCGTTTGGATTGCTAGAAGTTTTCAACAAAACAATATCTTCTCCTAAACTGTTTCATTTCATCTGTTTCTAGATGTTCTGCTTTCTCCAGCCAAAAGCCAGAACAAGTTTGAAAAAAAAAAAAAAAAGATTTAAACCACCTCAGTGACCTTAGGTAAGAAGTGTCCATCAGAACCCTCAGAATGTATCATAAAGAGATAGAAAAATGAAATATAAGCTAAAACCACAAAGCACATTTGTTTATTCTTAAATCAGCCTTTTACTCTGTTATTTTTTCTTTGACAGAGAGCTTTCTTTGCTTTGCAGTAAATACATTTAAATACTTTCAGAAGACTTTCCATGCTGTTGAGTTTCTACCTTAACTCACATTTATAGGAAAAAAAATAACAATCTGTGGGGGTTTTTCCCTCCTATCTGAGGATTCTACAGTCCCAGTGAGACTCTTCTGCTGAAGAAGGATGAATTTGCTGCCTGCTGGACAGGTACCCAATGAACTAAGGCAGCCAGGCAGCAGGAATCAGCTTTGCTCAGCTAAGTGCTGATGAGGATGCAGATTCTACAACTGGCCCAGTGGGAAAACCCCTCTGCTGAAGAGCTCTCCACCAAGAGCAGTCTCTGCATGTTGGCCACGCTCACCTCTGAGGCAGGTCAGGGCTGAACCACTGCTTCAAGATGCTATAGGCAGGAGCAAAAAGGGGATTATTATCCTACTGCCATGTCTGCTCACACACCTCTGATCTCATGCAAACACACACACACAGACACAAAATATAGCTAAATAGATTTTAAACCCAGAAATTACCATTGGCACCATTTTAGCCTGACCTTGCATTCCACTCAGGGGATCTTGTGACTTAAAAATGGCATTTTGGATAAAGATGGTCAGTGTTGGTTGGTTGTCTGTGCTGTTCTTAATTCAGTGAAAAACCAACACAGCAGCTGAGCAGAGTCTGCTGGGAATGTCTGGGAGGATACTGAGAGCTAAGGAGAAAAAGGAATCTGAGCAGCACCTTAGAAGTGAACCTGCAGAAGCATTTCTTCTGATTCACTCTGACAGAGTTCCTGCTAACATCAACACTTGAGGCCCCCCTTTTTACAGCATGAAGCAAGCAAAAGGATTACTGTATTAGGAGAAAAAGGATGTGGTTTTTTTTCCTTGTTTGGTTCATGGGGCAGAGTTAAGGATGCAGATGATCACCATGGCACACCAGTGTTCTCACAGGCTTCACAGCCCCAAGAATTGCTCAAGCAGATTTGATTTAGCAGAAGATGTAACAAGATGTATTCAAGCTGCTAAAATGTGCTTTAAATCCTTTATGGAATGACTTTAGGTCACTTAGGAAGATCTAATGCAGCAGCTTCTGCAGGAGTGCACTTGAAAAGGGTTCAGTAATGCACTGAACAGAGGCTACTCATGGGAGTGCTGCTGAGCACACATTTTGATCCAAGACCACAAAATCTTCTTCGACTATGCATGAGATTATTGCACTTTTACTTTCATTTTCCCTTCCTTAGGTTTTGTAATAGTCACTAATTCACAGCTGTTCATATTCAAGATACAATTTTGAAGCAAAAAGAAAATCACTAAGTGCAAATAACCTTATCTGAAAAAACCCAACCCCCTGTTCCAGGAGGACTGGATATCACAGAAAGTTGTCTGATGCCAGTAAACAGGAAATAAAAAGAAGGATGTGGATAGCTAGAGAAAATTCTAGTCTCACAGGACTAATATATAAACATAATGAAGTGCTGGCAGCAATTTGGCATTTCTTTACCTTTGGGGAATACAAGGTCAGGGGTCTAATTGTGCTGCAGAGAGGAAAAGGTCTGCAGCGTGGGGATGCGTTAGGAACTGTCTAAGAGTTGGAGCTAGGGAATTAAGTAAAAAAGAAAGAGAACCAAAGAGTTGAACAACGAGGCAACAGAGGGCAGTGCTCTTTATGAAGGGCTGGGCAGGCAGCCACCTCCATACACACCAAAAGAGATGGAGATGGGAATGTGCTGTCAGGGAAAGATGTCATTGGGAAACAGCTCTGAGGTCAGAGATATGTGACTGGATTAGACAGCACCCTAAACTGAAATGAGGGTGAGGCTGCACTGTTGGAGTGCAGTCCTTATCAGCACCCCCAAACACTCCTTATTAGCATTGGGAACCTGCCTTCAGCCTTCTGTTTCTGAAGTTCTGCATCACCCAGCTGACCCTCTGAGACCATACACTGGCCTGGACCAGAGCTTAAGTGAATGCAAACATCCATTTAGAGGTGGGAATGGAGTGGAGGACTCATCTATGCCAAGAACACAGAGATGCAGTCCTTAAAGAACAGTTATTACTGTTATTTACTGGTACTATGCATGCACTGGAGAGAAACATATAAGGAGAGTACAAAAAAGAACACTTATAGAGGATGGTTCTTCTCTCCTTAAGAGTGTTGCTCTAGATGATTGAAAATGACTTGGTCTCACCTTGATCTGTCCCTGGTGCAAGTGACCTGTGCTGCAGGTTGCAGTTCACTGGAAAGCTGCCATCTTTACATTCACTAGGGCCAGAGGTTGGAAAAGCAGCCTCAGCATTTGTTGCTTCATGTCAAGAAAAGAACCTTTTCTAAAGAGGGAATATTAGAGCTGGAAGAAGCAGCTTTTTTAATCTGGAGATCTTCCTCTGGCCAGTCCAAACCTACAGCCCCCTTTCCCACAGAGATCTGATTTAACTCTTTGAGACTGGAAATAACAAAAATATGGGTAATATCAAGATCAGAAGACTTCCTTTCTTTCTTTTTTTTTTTTTTAATTATGTGCACCAAACTTGATAGATGGCAGAAGTCAGAATAAGTTTCTCAAAGATGTAACTAGAATTCATGCTTTTTATAGCCTGATCCTGTTCCCAACTGAAAAAAATCAAGAGGAGTTTTGCTGCTGACCTCTGCAAGAGGAAAGCAGGGCCTGCAAATTGCATAGCCAAAATATCCTTGATTCCTTTCTGGTTTAATGTCTATATAGATGTAGGCTGGAGTAGGATGAAAGTGTCAGTTTTTACATTTAAGGATTTGTGCTTTATGAGCCTTGATATGTTAATGCTTCCTCTGGGGCTATTCTGGATGAGTGCATTGCACAGGTGGCCCTCTGCAATTTATAGACACCATAATTGAACAAGAGAAAGAAGAGACAAGAGTGTTTGCAGCACATGGGATGCAGCTGGTTCAACTGCTTTAGCAGGAGGCATAACTTTTGTATGACAGAGTCCCTTTCTAAAACACAGGAGAGAGGACTTCTCTCTTTTTCTCTTTTTTTTTTTTTTTCCTGGAGACCCATGTGCTGCTGTTTGCACTTACTGGGCTTGTTGCACATACCAGAGCAGGCTCCCAGAGTCACTTTGTCATGCCCTTGAAGGAGCAATTTAGTCTCCTATAATTTATGCCACTAAGGAACTCTTTTTAAACCAACATCTGTGAAATCAGGAGTTGAGAAACGTGTGACTCCCATGGATGGAACAGCCCCAGCCCTGCCACGGAGAATTCAATTTAGCAACTTGATGACATCATGCAAAAAGCAAAATAACTGCAGTTACAGTCCCTCTTCACTAAAACAAAGCTCAAGCCAATGCTTTTGTGGCTGTCCTACCAACTGGTTAGATAATTAACCTGGTCTTTGCTGCAAATTGAGTGTCTTGACCTAGGAAAGAAGTTTTTCCTGAGGAAACTGGGAAATGGTTTCCACCCATAGCCAGTTGTCTTGCTGAACTGTGGAAGTGTGAACAAGCAAACACTGTTTCAGACAGACCCTGCTGGGAAGAATTCTAAGCTATGGAAAGATCTAGGGTGCAAAAATAGGAAGTGTTGGCTTATTTCAGGGAAAACACTGTATCTCAATCTTTCTGTGGGTTTAATAAAGGAAAAAAAATATTAAACAAAGCAGGTAAAAGACAAAAATCAAGTGTTGATCACCTCACAGGATGCATTATGATACCACAAGATCTATGCTGTCTTTCAATCAGGGTTAGAGGATGGAGACAAGAATCTTTTAGCATTTCTGATGCAAATACTGCTTCAAAGTATGAATCCATCCCATTATTCCAGTAATTAGTGTCCTTTCTCATAGCTTTGTATGTATCAGGTACAATTCCTGGCCAGGATATTTTGGAAAATAGAAACTTAATTACCAAAACTCAGTGCTTACAAAAGCTGTTCTTATTTTAAATAATAATTACATATTATAGTCAATTAGTTCTACATTATTCACCACTGCTTCCTCTGAAAAAGAAAAGAATTCATTGCTTAATACCCAGAATTTTTTATCTGTCTCTTTTCATGTCCTCCAACAGTACAATTATTGAAGTTCCTTTAAATCCAAGTGGATGCCATGACAATACACAACACAGCTCATGTCTGACACGCTGGACATTTTGTCTTGAAAATTAAATATGGGGGTATTCTATTTTAGTTTTAAGCATTCTGCTTGAAATCCTCACACTTCTATTCTAAAGAAAATCAAAAGTACTGACAAACAGTAAGCATTTGCATTTAGATTTTTGCATTAATGGGGATTGCTCAGGGGCCTGAGACTTGCAGAAGGTCTTGCTAAGAAAGCAGGAAGCTCAGCACCAGAGAAACAGAAAGAGGACATCACAGTGGGAGCAAGATTACTGGTGTTCAATAAATTGCCAAATAATTTAATCATTTTTAGACCACGGTTTGCCAGAGTACTCAAGCAGATATCAACTATTAAACTCACCAGATAAATGGCACCTGCCTGGGCATCTTGGGCATCTATCTGAGCTTCAGTGGGCAGAATCCTTGGCAGTTACAGGTAAAACTTAAAAACCCACAAGTTTCCAGTGTGTCTTGTGTCTTATGTGCTGTTCCCACTCCACAGGAACAGCTCTGCTGCACTGCACCACCTGGGCTCTTAGTGCCCAACTGCTCCTGGCAGTTGCCTTCCAAACCAACCCCACTTTTCTAACCAGATGTAAAAACCACCCTATTTCTGCATCTCAGGCCACATCAGGTGGAAGAAGAATGTCTGCTGCTTCATTTATTGTTAGTTAATCATTATTTATTGTTAATTCATATTATTTATTGTTGATTGATTATTTGTTAATTAATCATTTTAATTAGGTGCTTTTTGAAAATGTATTGAAAAAATACTTTGTAATTTTTCTAAGCTGGGACTAGTCTGAGACTTAATTCAACACGTGCCATGTTTAAAACCAGACAATATCATTTCTGTTCTGTATTTACTGTAATCAGCACTAAAACCACCTTTACCAGAAATGATGATGTAATTATGATGTCATATATCACATATATCTGAGTTTCTGTCAGTTCTCTATTCAGCAATAAGCTTAGGCCAGTGCAGCCCTCTGACCCTCAACAGTTCTTCTCATTCTAAAAAATAGATTCTTTACATTTTTTCACTGTATTGCAGCAAACTTACAATCCAGCTCCATGCTGTTTATAGAAGAGGGATGAAGAAAAGACATTGCTCCTACTCCGTGCATTCTTTTTGGCTCAGCCAGAAAGCAAACAACTCTGCTTTGCTCATTGATTACCAAAATAGTTTCTTGATGACTTGTTAATTTGATAGGTCAAACAATTTATTAGGTGTTTCCTGTGTTTCCAGCTCCAGTCTGCATTGCAAGGAAACAAGTAGTGTCTGTGGCATGGAAGATGAGTCTGTGTCTGATGAGAGCCATGTGTACCAAACTCCCATTTTTCATAAGTGCTGTCATTTTACAGATGTATGACCCTCTTCTCCTGGTTACAGGGGAGGGGGGATCGGGGGGAAGATAATGTACAGGGTTCAGTAGAGAAACCCTTGTAGGCAGAGACACAAATCATGTCATGCAAACCAGAACAGGCTACAGGAACATCACATCTCTTTGCAGAAGACAATAACAGATAGGACAGAGAAAGATGGAGTCGAAGATGATTAGGAAAACAGGAATGGTTAATGGATAACAGCAACGTGGCGCCAAGCAGTTCATTCCATGTCATAAAGATATGAGGCAACACAAACAGAGAGCAGGTAAAAGGTCTTTGAAATTCATCCAATCAATGCAGATGCAGATTTGTGTTCCCAGTATATTTGACAGAGAATAATGCAGACTGGGGGAAAAAAAATTAATGGATTTCAAATTAAGGCTTTTGTTTTCTTAGCATCTCTTATTCTGGGTGCACAGTATATCATCTCCAATGGGAAATGACTTTGGGGCTTTTGTTATTTTTTTAAACAGCTCTTCTCAGCAAATTCTAAGCACTTTCTTGTGCCTTCAAACCCGGGGTTAACATGTGTCTTAGGAACACCATTTCTCTTTTGCATCAGAGCAGTAAGCCTGAGAAACAGCCTGAAACACCTCACTCCTCACCTCCTGTGGAGGTCCCTGCTGTGCTACCACTGGAGTAGCTCCCATTGCCCAGCAAAGGCAGAGAGAGCTCAGTGCTGCCAAGCCCCTGACCAAGAAGATGCTCAGAACACCCCTGCATGCATTTATTGGGAAAATGGAGATATTCTGTTTCCTTGGAAGATTTAGAGTTACTAGGCAAAACCAGATTAATCTCTGTTTCTAGTCTGTTTCGTTTAAAACCAGATTAATCTCTATTTCTATCCTGCTTCATTTACAGCATTTATTTTTCTCTTCCAGTAGAAAATTACTCACAAAGCCTCAACTTTTGATTGGCAATTTGTGGCAGTTTTGCAGGGCTTGGCACACGTGTCGCCAAGCAGTAACCCTGGCAGAGCAGGGAGAAGATAATTTGTTAATATAACAGTTCAGACATCAAGGGTTCAGCTTGTTTAGACATGAAAAGCACTTGGGACCAGCCTGTGGCTGACTTAGCTTGGATGTTTGAAGGGAAAAAAGTCCTCACTGCTGGGAAGCCTGGATCCCTGGCACGCAGGGATTTGCAAGGACCTTGTGGAGCTTGTACAACCATCAAGTTCTCAGCAGAAACCAGGAAGAAATGAGAGAGCATGACAGATTAGATTCTACTCTATGGGCCTGCTCTGGCAGGGGGGCTGGACTCAAAGATCTCCAGGGTCCCTTCCAACCCCTGACACCCTGGGATCCTGTGACAGTGTCTTTTGAATCAACCACAATTTGAGAATCCACTTTAAGAGCTTCTGCTCTTTCTTTTCATACAAACTTTCCTCATGGGAAAAGCAGCTGTGTGTAGTCCAGTAAACTGACCACCAGTGAGTGGACACGAGTGACCAAAACCTACTCATAGTTGATAACTCTTCACATCTAAGTGTCAGAAAATCAAGGAACAGAGCCAACAGCCACTCCAGTAACTTGCTTTTCACTAAAGCATTTACTGTAGTTGTGTTTATCCTTACCCAGGCAAAGATTTCTCTGACTTCAGTGGAAATTCTGACTGTATGAGGAATGCAGAATTTTTTTTCCTCCTGTAAACAGAGGTTCTCTGGAATTGCAGCCTGCACATAATAAACCTCTGAGACAATTCAGACCCATCATTCTAATTCACTGTGAACAGAGCTTCAGTATATCTCAGTTAACAATAAACATAGGCTCTCCTCCCAGTCCTATTGACATCTATGGCAAAACTCCCAGCGACTTCAATAGGAGCTGGAGCAGACCCTGAGGCTTTCAAAGACCAGACATGTGATGGTTTAGCCTCCTGTCTACTCTAAATACAGGTCAAACCTTCAGTTTGGTAACATACAAAAGCAAAAAACACTGCATTTTCTGCCTGCTTGATGGAAAGAAAATGTAAACCAGCACTAACAGGCATTTAGAAGTGCTACATGGAGAGCTTGAATCTCCTATCCCTCAAAATCAATTTTATATACTCATCCTATAATAAAATTCACTCAATATAATGCTTTCCCACAGGTTCCAAGCCACTAAATGACATTGAATAGCTTCATTCACCCCAATCAATTACATATAAAAGCTAAATAGATCAAAATGATTTATATCTAACCTATTATAAAATAAAGAATGTTAATTATTGCAGAGGTAAGACTAGAATTAAATGGAAAACGATGTGGCTTTTGAGATAAGAAAGTTAGGAAAACATTCAGCTAAATCTCTGTATGCCATGATTACATCACATTTGATAGCACTGTCCAAGATGCTGTTGTTTATTCTTTAGATAAATGCCCCAATCAATAGAGACATGAAGACAAAATAAGAGTAATTAAGAGAGGTGTATTTGCCTCTCTATCGATACAGATCTGTTGAAAGCAAATAAGATTCTCATCAGCAAAACCTACTTGGAGTCTCATTTGCAGGTTTTTTTCTTATGATTTATAGCTTTTAGAGACATCATGGCAGGGATATGGCAAATATTCAAGCATTTGCTTAGCTGAAAGATAAAGGGCTATAAAGCCAGCTGAGATAGGCCACAGAAAATAAGGCTTAGTGCAGTATACTCAGAATCTGCAGTGACTGCAGGTCACCTTTCTTCAAGACCAGAAAGAAATCCCATGTCCACCAGTGCACCAGGAGAATCAGTCTGTGAAATGATTGGTTCCTCACATCATTTTTTAGTTGTTGACAGCAGACAGAGCAAATTCTACAAGCTAACACCTTTATGCCTTTAATCCATTAAAAAAAAAAAAAAAATTAATACAGGTTTATAAACCCCAAACCCTCCCAACTCAATCTGCCTCACACCTAAAAAATCCCGAGGATTTAAACCATAATCATGATAATTTCAGTGGCCTGGTTTATAGCCTGGCTCTCCAGCCAGTGCCTGCTGTGGGGCTGGAAATCCAGAGGAGAGGACAGAGAACTTTTCATCGGGGCTTTGCAGCTACCAAACCCATGAAAATCAACCACAAGCCAAGCCTGCTGTGTTCACTTTGACAAACTACATCCTAAGAAGAAACACAAGCATGTAAAGCAAAGCTCAGCTCTGCTTGAGCCAGGGAGTTCTCACTTCAGTGAGGATTTCACCTTCATCCATCTCTCAGAATTCCTCTTTGTCAGCACAGGCGGCCGCGGGCGACAGGAGGAGCAGTTTGTAGCAGCCACAGGGGCTGTTCCTGCACCTAAACCAGCTTCTGAAGATCAGCCCCGACCATGCCTTTTCTGATCAGTATTCCTGGAATGCTCTCCTGCTTCCCTGAGCTTCTCACCTATTTGCACCTCACTGTGAAGTGGGTGTGAAAATATCACAGAACCATTCAGGTTGGAAAAGCCCCTTGGGATCATCCAGTCCAACCATCAGCCCTGCTCCACACAGTTCACC
>JAOEGS010010695.1:29970-54205 GCA_025447755.1 Corythornis vintsioides
ACCAGCCTCTCTGCAATGGCCTGGCAGGTGCTGCAGAGAGTCAGGAGGGCTCCCCTCAGCCTCCTCTTCCTCACACTGCTGACTGGCAAGCAGAATGCAAGATCATTCTGCCCTCTGCTACTAGAGATGCACAAAAGGTGCTGCCCATGTAGGTTGGCACTTAGGCTGCTTAGATTTTTGTACTGAAAAATGATTCCACTGAACACACCAGGATTTTAAATCTCACTCTGGAATTTGTAGATAAGGTACCTATACAGAGAATACACTTTGAAATAATCTGAGAACTCAGTGCTAGCTGGAAATGGAACTTGCAATGTGGAATTACTCAAGTTTTATAATCTTCCTTTTGCAGTGAAGTGAGAGAGCAAGATTCCCAGCACTGCTGACAAGTGAAGGCACTCAGAGCAAAAGCAAGAGCTGTGAGTGGCAGAGAATAAAGGTCTTGCCATCTGAAGCAGATCACTCAAGTACCAACGCCAGATTAAATAGCAAAAGCACACAGAGATCTAAGTTTATTATCTTTCATACTGAATTGTTTAGAAATAATAAATAGAATACACAAACCCTATACCACGGGAGTTTATTTTGTCTTGTGGGAAGTTTTAACAGTTTCTGGGATTAAAAGGCTTTCCCCTTCTGTGAAGGGTCTGATGTAAACTCTTGTACTGAGGCTTAAAGTCTTAAGGTTGTTAGAAGTTTCCATCAGTCAGTCTGTGTGTCAATGGATAAAAAGTTGGTTGCTGATCTGACCTGTTCATCGCTCTCTGGAAAGATGCCATCGAGCTCAGACACATTTGGCAGTGCTGGGGGGAGAGGGGGGAATGGGCAAATAAGGTTATTCAGTGAGAAAAGTGAGTTTCTCCAGACATTAATGCCAGGAAAACTCCCAAACAATGGATGGACTCCTTTTGGAATTGAAGCCTCCACTTCATAAAAATCCTAAGAATTATCTGTTCAACAAAGGAGGGGGGAAAAGGGATCATTCTCATTTCTGAGAGAGGTTGAAATAGCCTTTGACTGCCCAGGGTGTGCTTGCAATTACACATCAGGTCACTGCAGCACAGACCAGCAAAATGCTAGAGATAAAAGCACTGTTTAGTCATCTAATATTCACAAGCACTGGTAAATGATCTAATATTCATTCACCTGGCTGAGAAGAACAGCTACAGCATGTTTCAAATTGCCTTTAAAATAATTTCTAAGGCAAACTCCTAGTATTTTTGAAAGCTGCAAAAGCCTTCCACAAATCCAGAGTATTATTTTTCCCATTAACATGCTATGGATTTATTTCCACTGATGCAGTAACTACCTTTTATGCTGAGATTCCTTTTCTGGTTGCTTGAATTGATCATTTTAGCTGCTCTTAGTCACTATTGTCTGATTTTTGGGTGTCCTACTGAAATGTCTTTAATGAGATTTAGCATTTTTACCACCTGACAAACTGAAGTTGCACTTTTGTTTCTCACTCTTTAGATCCAGATGTACTCATCTCAAAATTTATACTTGCAAGTATTAGAGCAATCCAGGACCAAATCCTGAAACACAATATTTAGGCTACATATATATTTATTTATTTATTATTTTTTTCTCAGCAATGGGATTCTTACACCTCAGTCAAAAAGCAGTAGGAGGGGATTGGCAGTTTGTCTGCTTTTTGGGAAAATAGTTTTCCTGCCTCTAGTTATACCCTTAATTCAGCAAAAAGTATCCATAGCAGGGATTTAACCAATAAATTGAAGGAAATCTTATTCTGAAGCATGAGAAACAGTGGCTATTACAGGCCAGATACTGAGATTAGGTTTTACTGCCCATATGTTAAGCTAAGGTATGTGCAGTAGTTTAATGATCCACAGAACAGGGGCTGTTCTTTGAATACCAGTCCTGCTCTGTACATTTACAGCAACCTGAAAGCACCACTAATTTACATGCTTTAAAATACTGGGACCATATTTGGAAGAAGCTGAAAGCACTTCTAATGCATATATTTAAAAAGATGGTGTCCATATCTGGAAAAGAATAGTAAGAGCAAAAGTGGTAGATGTTGTGAAAAAAATGCAGCTTATGTTCATTAAGGGAAAAAAAGCAAAAATTAGAGGTATTTTCACTGTGCCTGTGTATGGTGAGGGATGTATTAATAGGCCTAACAAAGGTTTACTGAATGGGATCCAGCTCAGCTAACTGGATATCAATCCCAGCAGAGTACCTGTTGCCTCTGTGGAGTCCCTAAAGAGTTATCACCAATTGTCATGTATTATTGATCCAAAGGGTTTGGACAGCTCTGTCAGACTGAGGTGGCCTGCCCTGCACAGCCCTCCAAGCACACAACCTGCCAGCAGCACCCAGTTTGGAGCTGAATATGGTGAATATGGGTGAATGCAGGATGGCTTCCAGACCAGAATGGCCAGGAGACCCAAAGCTTGTAAAAACACCCTTCCATGCTCTACAGGATGCTGTCAGCAACTTCCATGGCTACACTGCTCTGCAGGCAGTGGAAATCACAGCTCATCCAGTGCTGAGCTTTGTGACAAGAGAGAAACTGATGCATGTGACTCTGAAAATGGCATTTAGAGATCAGCTGCACCTCTCTGGCACCCAGCAGGCATGTCACATGCCAGGAGATGATGATGAAGGTGCTCAGGTCAGGGGTGCCTCTTGTCGCACCCTGTTTGTGGTTGACCAAAACAAGCTAATAAAAGTTAACTAGGTTAATTTTTATAGCTCTTTCTATGAGCTGAATGCAGAGTTTATCATTCAGGAGAAAGGTAGTATCATGATAGATGGAAACCAAACATTAAGCACAGACAGCACAAACAGAAGCCAAGCATAGGTCACTGGACAATCACATCAGGCACCAACAATGGGTGAGGAGTGACTGGGGGCATAGTTCAAGACACAGCACAAACCCATTGGCTTGCAGAAAGTGGAATATTCTTTTGAAATTTACTGATTAATCTTTTTTTTTTTTTTATCAGAAGGAAGAGTTGAGTAGTCTTTTTAAACCTGTCAACAATTCATTTCTCTTGTAACCTATTCCAGAAAGAGGTGGAGAGCTGCTATCACAAACCTTTGTGCTAGGTCACTCTGGGATAATCAGTATCTGATGGGGTGGAATAATCACCTTGCCCAATGGAGCAGGTTATAAAACTCCCAAAGAATCGAGTACAGACAGAAAGGGTCAATAAAAGAAGAAGAAAACAGCTGAAAAACTAGGCCCAAAGCTTGTCACTGAGAAAGGTTATAAACCAAGGCATGCTCATGTCTAAGAAGATGGATGTTCTTGGCCTTGGTTTCTTGGCAGATTTCCCTCTGTGTCCGTATTGAACCAAGCCCTTTGGAGCAGCATTAGCAATTTATATCCCTGGGATGCCATCTTTTAGACCAAATAAAATCAATGTCCCAACCAGTCAGCATTTTTTACTGCTTGTTTCAAAATGAAGTGTCTTTATCTCCAGTGTTCAACAGATTCCAGACCCTGCCATAACTGTTCTCACTGCAGTTTCCCTTAGATCTTCAAATCCACATCATGTTAGAGTGCATGTGAAGAAGGGATCAGGAGCTACCACTGCTCTTGGGGCACAGCACCACTGTTTAGCAACACTGAATTTGCATGCAGATGTATTTTGTAATGTATTCACACAGAAAGGCACTGCACAGTAAGGCTACTGAAAGTATATTCCTGTAAAATGACCACTTACAAACCACTGTTAAAAGGATCTTCTGATTTCTCTCATCTGTATTTAAATGTTTTATGTTTATGAACCCTGGGCTAGCACAGTTTTTTCAGTGTGCAAAAAGGAAGAGTATTACCAATGGAATATATATTGAATTAAAAGAATAACCCAACAGGATCAGAACTCAGGACTGCTAATGTATGAGGCAATCAGATCATTAAGTCTAAACAGCTGTAGAAATAAACTCAATGTATTGTCCTTTAAAGGGAAAAGAAAGGAAGAGAAGGGGAAGAGCTTCCCACTCTATTCAGCAACTTGTTGTGGAACAGGTAAAAGGGAAAACTTACTGCTAAAAAGAAAATGCAGCAGCTAAATCAGACACATGAGACAGTTGCACACTGGCTCCTTTCTAGGTGCATGCCAACATCTGTTTACTGGCACTGCTCCAGTTGTTTCAAGCTAAAGGTCATTTAAAAGGCAAAGATGTGACCAGTGAGTGTGGCAGAAAAGAAATTACAGGGGATTTTTTTTATACTTTCCTATGGTTATGTAAACCAGAATGCACTGTTAATTTAAATCCAACCTGCTTATTAATGGAAAACTTCAGTTAAATCAAATTTAGTGCTGAATTTGTAAGGAATCTAAAGCCATCTCCTCTATCAACAGTGCAGAGAGTTCAGAAATAAGACATTTCCAGCTGGCAAAGTCTATCACACTGGCTTGTCTGGGAAGCTCTTTTAAAATACATTTGAAAACATGAGAAGACAAACTCAGTAGATAATGGAGCTACAGTTCACTAAAGCTGGCAAACTTTCCACTGCCTTCCTGTCACACAAAGTCTTCTTCTTGCAACTGAATGAATCTTAGGCATTCAAAACCTGTGCAACTTTGGTCTCTGTATTTGCATTAAAAATATATATATATTTGTAGCAAATACTGTGCAGTTTCCAGCTGAATTCTTTTCAGTAAAATATACATGCAGAGTAACAGCCACCCTGAATTGCAGCCTCCCTCTGATCAAATTCAAACCACACACAGCCAGGACTGGCTCACAAACTCCTAACTCTGTGTCCAGCTCCTTTGGTCCTGCTTCAGCAAGCTCTGAATCTTGGCCCCTAGTAAAGGTTTGCTACCAGTGGAAAATGCAGGGGATCTTCACCCTAAAGCAAGAAACTGAATTCTAACCATTCTAAGAACCTGCTAAGAAACAAATTGAACAGACAACAAGAAACACCCAACCCAAACAAAACTCAACCAAACAAGCACAGGGTTTGGAATGGGTTTCTAACCCCAGAAAACCTGCATTTCACAGCCAAATTTATCAGATCAATGAGAACCCTCAAAATCTATTAAATCCATGGTTGAATCTTACTACAAGTGCTGGATTTGTTGTTTTGAAGAACCCAAAGTATATTTCTGAATCTTGCCACTTTACTAAATGCAACATGAGGTAGCACTGGAATGTTTTATAATCATTCTTTACCAAACAACCTCATTATTATGCTCAGAAATTCTTAAGAAAAGCAAAAAGTCCAGAAACATTGCCCAAAAACAATGAGAAAAAATCACCCCTGATTTTTCAAAAGATTATAAATAATTGGAGCTTTGATTCCTTCAATCCCAGCCTTAATCTATCTTAATTGTTTTGTTCATCTCTCTTTTTTTCTGAGGTATCACCCTCCCTAATACAAAGAAGTGACCATCCTAAAGGGAAGAGCTGGGAGAAGAGGATCTGGCAAAGTAAATACCCATAAATAAGAGTAAAAATATCCAACTGCAGGAATGCAGAATTCTATTTGCATCCCTGGCATTCTTGAAGGTTGAAGTGTTTTATAGGCAGCACCATATGCTGGGGAATAGAAGACATTCATGGGCATTTTTATGAAAGCAGGGAATTTGCCTTTGGGAAGTTTTCCTGTGTTTGTGGAAGCTCACAAGCTTCCCATCATTTTCAGGCATCTGTGATTTTCTTTCTTTTCCTTTTTTTTTTTTTTCCTGCTAACATATGGAACTGTCACTTCAAAACATGCCCTTGCATCACTCTGAAACATATATTTCATTTCTCTAATCCTCTGTGGCAGCCAGAGAGAAAAAATAGATATATTTTTAAACATGCTGTATTTGTTGTGTAGCTAAAGGGGTAGTTTGAGCTCCCTGCATTGCAACTGCAAACCTGAAGGCTCCTCACCAATGAAATACAAATGCCTGCTAAGCTCTGCTTTGGGGCTGGGGCAGCTACCACCTCTGGTGTTTAAAACTCAGCTATCATCAGTAGAAGAACAAAGGAGCAGTAAAGTTTAACCTACCTAAGCTTTTGGATACAAAAGTCAGTACTGAAAGTTCATGAAGAAGTGAGGAGGAAAAAAACTTGTATTTTCAGAATATTTTCTGGAGTATGGCAGAGTTTGCTTTCCCCTGCCTCACTGGGTTGTGGAGATGTTATACTTGAGCAATTTACAATATAATCACACTGCAGAAAAGGTTTTTGGCTATGAAATATGAAGGATGGAAATGTTTCCAGGTGGAAAATATTACCAATACTCAGTACAACCCCTGAGGAGAATGATCCACTTATCAACTAATGGTTAAAACCAGTATTGCTTTGTAAAATTATTTTGAGTTCATTATCTCTGAAGATCTCTCCAGTTCTAGTTTGCAATAAAAATAAATATCTTTCCCTCAATCTCAGCAAATTCCCAAGTCACAGAGAACCTGCTAACAACAAACATATATAAAATACAGGAAAAATTAGTTCTTCACAGTGCCTCAGGCCCCTTCATGGTTTTCAGGTGAAAATACAAACTCAGCCTCCCAGCAAGCAAACTTCTCAGCAAATGGGCATAAGCTGGAAGCAAAACAAGGCTCTCCCAGACTCCCCTTCCACTTTCAGGACAGCACTTAGGGAGCAGCAGGTAAGTCTCAGGCTGTAAATGTTATCCAGGTACCTCAGAGGACAGACACAGAAGTTCTTTTCCTTCTCACATGTTGCCTGTCTACATCAGTATCAAGAACACACAGCCCACCAGTAACAACACACCATGTTAAACTGGTCATTGAAACAGCCCCCAGAGAGAACTTGCCAACTCATGGCATTGTTTTACATGCTGACATAGAAACATATTTCTCTGTGTGGAAAAAAAAATATAATAATACACTTATTTTTCCTGTGCATTTGAGCATTTCCAACTGGAGCTCTGAATCACTCATGGTTAACTCTGTACACATCATTTCAGTGAAATAAATGGGCACAACAAGGTTCAGCATGTGTAGAATTATTTGCAGTGTTTAAGTCACTGTTCATCATGAGTCATCTGCATTATTCCCAAAGAAATGCTATTTGAAAGTACCAAGAGGAATTCATTTTTGCCATTCAGGCTTAACATGCACAGCTCAGGCTTTGAACACACTGGGATGTTGATATAGCTGCACACAGAATATACTGAGACAAGGTAAATCCCCACTTTTCTTTCTTGCCTTTCAGGTATTTTCAGTGGTTCCTTTGTCATTTTGTTTGAATTTTGCAATCCTAATACTCAAAACCAGCTGAAGAGTCAACAGAGAGGCTTTCTGACATGAAAAGGAGGCAGATGAACAGTAAATAGCAAATAATTCAAGTTTCTTCTGTATTTCCTCCTTTAAACAAGACAAATTCAGAGTAAAAACATCTCAGAATAAAAAATAATTGCTAAGGAAAAATGTGCAACACGAAATCATTTTAACTGGCTGAGAAGAGGCACTTAGTATCTTTGCTACCACCTCAAACCCCTTTGGCAGAGTTTTTCTGAGTGTGTTTTTATTCAATGTGTGTGGAAATTACCTTACTGTGTTCAGTCAACTGCTGCTGGCAGAGCTTCCCGGTGATGCCCATCTCCTGCCACTGCATCCCACGCTGGGAACTCTTCTCCAGGTTTCCCGGGGCTTCCTGGAAAGCAGCAGAATCAGATCAGTCAACCGTGCACTGTCGGGCTGTTTCTCTCTAGATGGCAGCATTTGCCTTAAGGATTTCCCTCTGGATCAGCATTTCTCAGACAGGAATAACAAGATCTCAAGAAAAACACTGCCAGGGATTGGAAATTCCCTGCCATTTGTTTTGGTTTGGTTCTCATACTTTTCACTTCTTCTGCTGTTTTTTGGGGAGCTTGTATAGCTCCTAACCTAGATAACTGAAGTTCTTTTAGTTTACTTCTTTTGGTTGAAAGCTAAATATCCAAAGCAATAGCACGTAGGAAATAAAAATACAGTGGGAGGTTAATTAACAGAATAACAAGTAATAGAATAATTAACAGGATAACAGAGTGAGCAAAAGAGATTCAATGGACACGGATTCAAATGAGTGAGTTGAAAACTCCCCCTCCCACCCCCCAGATTCCAAACCCATCTGAGGCAACGTTTAAAGAGTGACAACAGTTGGGCTTGTTTTCAACTGCTGAACTCTGTATATTTTGTCTCATTCAATATGCTGAAAAGCCCTGTTCTTGCACATTCCTGTGGGAGAAGCAGATTTAGGAAAGACTTTTTCTGAGGATAAACACACCTTCACATTTTAAAATCAAGTTTTGAAGCAACTGATAGTTGTTGGCATTTGCTAAAGCCCTGATCTCCTCCTTACATGTAGGAAAGGATCTCAGTCCAGCTGCTTGATTTTCAGGGACTAAACAGATCTTTGACTGCAGGCAAGGAGACTTCATTAGGAGACAGAATCTGTGTTGTTGGGTTATAGCATCACAGTGTGATCAGACAGTCAAAAGAGGTGGTTATCCCTCTGTACCCAGCACTGCTGGGACCTCAGCTTGGGTACCACGTGCAGTTCTGGGCCATTTCAGTTCTTCCATTAAAGAAGATCCTTGAATGCATCCAGAGGAGAGCAGCAAAGCTGAAGACAGGGCTGGAAGGCATCTCCTAGGAGCAGCAGCTAAGGGCTTTGGGCTTGTCTAGGCTGGAGAAGGCTGAAGGGGGATCTCACTGCTCTCTACAGATTCCTGAGGAGGGCAGGGGAAAGGGAGGTGCTGATCTCTCCTGCCTGGTATCCAGTGACAGGACACATGGAATGGCTCAAAGCTGCCCCAGGGGAGGTTCAGACTGGATGTTAGGAAGCATTTCCTTACTGAGAGTGGTGAAACACTGGAACAGGCTGCCTAGAGTTGTGGTGGATGCCCCAAATCCAGCAGTGTGTAAGAGGTATTTGGACAGTGCAACTAATACCCTGCTTTAATATTTGCTCAGGCAGTTGGAATAGATGGTCCTTGTAGGCCCCTTCCAACTCAAAATATTCTATTCTATTCTTCTATTCTACTTTATTTTTTCTTACTATATTCCCTTATCCCCTGCTGCTTGCTCATCATTAGAAATATCTCTGCATTTTGGTAGTCCTTACTCTAGTCTTATTCAGCTTTTTAGTAATTCATGACTAGACCCCTTATTTCTACAAGCTAATTACACTGAAAACTGCTTAATCTTTTGTTTTCAAACAAATAAATTTTCAACTAATGAAATGAAATAATAGATTAATAAGATCAGTCAATACTATTTCAGTTCGTGCATGCATTAATTGAAAAATTTTAATTATCTAAAATGGAAACAATTCTAATTTACTATGAATACATTTTAATCAAATAGATGCTATTCACAAAAACAAGGATATGAATTGAGTGTGTGCAACATGCAGCCTTGTCAGACAAAACAGATTATTTTTTTTACATGAGCTCCCATCTTTCTTAGCTTCCTCCTCCTCTCCTTCCAGTTTGCATTTCTCTCTTAGTCCCTTAAAACCTTTTGATTCTTAGAGTTTGACCTGGGCTGGCAAACTGAGCCCAGGAACCTTTGGCTGTCCCAGCCATGGCATTGCCCTGTTTGAGTGCTGTGTGCCAGCCTCTACTGGAATATACATCTTAAAAGGGTAAAATATAAGGGGAGATGCTGGCATTTCACTACTTGCTATTAACAACTGAGAAAAGGAAGAATCACAGAATCACAGAATGTCAGGGGTTGGAAGGGACCTAGAAAATCATCTAGTCCAACCCCCCTTCCAGAGCAGGGTCACCTAGACTAAGTCACCCAGGAACAGATCCAGGCAGGTCTTGAGTGTCTCCAGAGAAGGAGACTCCACAACCTCCCTGGGCAGCCTGTTCCAGAATATGTAATTAAAAAAAAAAAACCAACAAACCAAACCTTGATACCCAGGACAAATGGGCCAAGTGTTAACATATCTAGTAAAAAAATATTTGAAATAAAAGCATAAAAACTTACTGCTGTAGCAGTTTGATTCAGCCTCTCATTTTTATCTACTTATCTCAGACTCGTCTGATGGATGCCCAGCCATTCAAGAATTTATTCTCCTCTCTCTCTCAGAGGAAACTTTTGTAATTGTTTTTAAAATTAGTGTTATGGAGACTTGGTGGCCAAGTGCCTATTGATCATGTGGAAAGATCCATTCTGCTGCTGACTTCAAAGACTGCAGTGCTGTCCAAGGAACTAAAACTGGCAGCCCGAATACCAGGGGAGAACCAGATAGGGGTGAGGGCAGAAAGACTGTATCTGAGTGAGAAAAAGAACCCAGCCTCTTCAAACTCTTCACTTAAATTACACAGCAAAGGTACAAACCAGTGCAAGGTGCCAGGCTAGTTGGAATAACTTTTGAAGGTAATAATTCCAATTCAAATAACTCGATTATTTGAATAAATGGGTTCTAAATCTACTTGACAAAACCATAAAGTCACAAAAGCAGCAGTTCTTTTTTAAGTTGATAGGAACAGAGAGGTCGTGTTTAATTTAATAATCAAGGAATCCATGGACATTAAAACAAATGGCATACTCCAGATAGATTTTCAAAGAGGGTGGAAAAAGTCATCATATTGAAATCAGATGCCATGTGCACCACACATCATTTCTTCCTGTGCTGTACTGCTGCCCTGTCCTGTTTTTTCCAGCTTTAGAAAGCTGTTTCTGTTTTTTCTCCCTCTGTTGATATGATCCAGTTAAATCCAAGCTTTGGAGACACTTGCAGTGATGACTTGATTTCTCAGCATATAAATCTAACTACAAAACTTACTCTGTGGGACTCTCTCATGAGGTAACTTTTCCTCTGCAGCATTTCTGCCTCAGCTAGTATCTGCCCGCAGCCCTGCAGGCAGGTGATGCTGCCAAAGCTGATCTCCACCAACACATTCAGCCTCTTGTTCTCCCAGAGCAGCCTGAGCAAGCAACAAAAGGATCACAGGGGGGGGTTTTAGTAACCAGCTTCAATGCAAGTTCAACTCCCAGCAGCTTTTAGCTTCTTGAATTCAAGGCTACAAGCAGGTTGTGTCAGACACCATCTGCTCAGTCCCAGAGGTTAGGTTTGGGCCTGCAGAGGCCGCAGCGAACGCAGGGCCCCGTGTGGCTGCCACAGCAGTTTAACACTCACTGATCTTTGCCAGATGCTCTCAACTGGCCCTGGTGGTGACCCTGTGACAGTTGTGCCTATCCACTTTCAGATGTCACCAGCCTCCATGAGCAACTGCCTGTCTTTGCTTGTGGACAGGGAGGGTGTACAGCTGGAACTGAGGCCACACCATAGTGTTCTGGCTGAAATGAACCATGAATTGGTGGTTCTGAGATGGTTAATTGGCTCCCAGGTTGAAAATGTTTTTTGGTTTTGGCCTAATTTTGTATTTCAGGTCTTTTTTGTGAAGCTAAAAGAAATATTTTTTTTTTAATAAGTCTTTTCCCACACAGAGCTGGTGTCAGCAGTTGTCCTGCATAGCTATATAGAAGATGAGGGAGTTCCTTTAACTACAAGACACTGCACAGCTCAGCAGAGCAGCTCTCTGAGCTCTCTCTGATCCTTCTGCCCTGGTCTCTTCTCCTGTTGTAGCCCTTTCCTTGCATCCAACACCTTCAGCAGGGGAGTGCAGCCTTCTGGGGACACTGAGCCACTCTCCACCAAATGCCTGTTCCCAGGGGAAAATTCACCCCTGCCTCTTCCTCAGGAAATGGTTTGCACTGTGGATCTACCAAACCAGGCCTCTGTAGGCCTGGAAATTATTAAGGAACACTCCAGCGTTATTATGGAACATAAAAGATATTGCTGCATCCTTTGACCATTCTTTCTATGCAAAAAAAAAACCCCAAATAGTGTGCCAATGTCTCAATAATTCCCAGATAGCTTTGAAATGTCAAAGAGGGCAACGTAAGAAAAGCCCAATGTCTCTCAAAAACATGATGGAGGCTGAAAACCTGGCTTCTTATTTTCACATCTTAAGCAGGAATATTTTGCTATTTTTACAGTCCTACTATACCTTCAGAATATCTCTGTGGAGTTTGAGAGACCTGTGTGGCATAAGCTGGAAGTCTGTGGTATGATTTCACTTTTTAAGCCAAAGATAAGATGGTGCCTGAGCAAGGAAATTGGATTTATACTAGGAAAGGGGTGAAATAAAGGTGAGAAAGAGCCAATGGAGCGCAACAGCTGAGGGAGTAACCAGAAAAAAAGGCTGTATTTTCCATTATATTTACACAACTCAAGGCTGCAAGTGACTGAATGTTTTCTTGTGCTAAGTTACACACCTTTCCTCAAGTCTTTCAACTTATATTGCTATTTAATATTTCTAAAGACATTGCCTTAAGGAAAAGGAGGCCTCACTGCAGTGGACATTGCACAGACAGAGAAAATAGAGAAACCTTTTCCTAAGATTTACAAAGTTAAGGAACTTCCTTGATTTAGGGCCAAATTCTGCACTCATTTACATTCACACAAGCCCATCACTTTGCAGACAGAGGCTCTAACAGAACTTGTCCCCTTGTTTTTACAGTTTGAGATCATGATTAACAAACACCTTAAGCTAATTGAAGTAGTTAACTCAAAGCTGGACTGGGATGCAAAGCTGTAAAGGGGAGGTTCTGCCTGGTGACTGCCCATGCTGGGAACTGCCCCCAGAAATCTGCAGGTCTGATGCAGGCAACGTGCCACACCTCATCCTCAGCTGGAGTCAGCCTGGCTCATTGATGGAGAAGTCTCCTCTGAAGTACATCCTGAAGTTTTAAAGCTCTTTTCCATGAATCTCAGGAAAACAACTCAGGAGAAGAGGTCTTTTCCACTACACTGGACTTCTGATAAATAAGATGTGACCCAAACCTAAATTGCTTAAAGACAGGTAAAAATGGAGATTTGTATTCCTTTTCTTAACATCAACTACAGACCAGAGCAAACCACAGCTAGTTTGGGATGACTGGTCACTGAGAGAAGCTGACTAAACGCTGTGCAGTGTGGATGGATCTTGGTTTTTGAGATTGTAGTGCTGCTTTGATTCTCTGAACAGGACAAAACTCACATTGCCTCTTCATATCTGCTTGCTTCAGCAAGCAGGAGGCAAGACAAGAGTGCTGGTACCCCTATTTTTGCAGTAAGATACTCCAAGCAAAGCATTCCTGGGGCATCTGGATTGATGGCTGCCCAAGAAGTGCAATAATCCCTGAGAAATGTCTGGAGTCACTCACTGGTGCCCTGAAATGGAATACTGCATGTACAGTAGGAGAGTATGGAAAAGAGAAAGGGGAGTAAGAGAATGAGGGGAAGTTTGCCTCATTCTGCCAAGTTTACATGAAAAACACAGTGCTAAATATTTCAAAGGCTGCCAACTCCTCTGCTGTCCAGCAGCCCTCTGCTGCTGGTGGAACTGGTTTAGAACACCTCAGGTATGTCCACTCTATTTAAGTGAGAATATCTCCATGGATTCTCCTTTTTTTGCCATAAACTGCTGGAAAAGGAACCTCTGCTTTATGTACATAAAAGGAGGGAATGCTTGACAGTCAGGAGACACACTGCTGCTGGGCAACAGCCACTGTGGGAGTGCCAACAGCCACTGTGGAAGTGCCAACAGCCAGGGTGGGGTGGCTGGTAAAACAGAAATGACCAGCACTGAGCATCCACTGCCCTATCTCAGTACCAGTTGCTGCTCTGATAACAAAGGAGTCAGACAAATGTCATGCTCTTTACAAGACCTGCTGCCAGCTACACAATTTCTGTGTATACCAAACCAGACATTTCATTTCAGATCCATGCTGCTGATTATTTAATCTCACATAACATAAGGATTTCACATTCTGTGCTTTCCATTTGGTGTCTCACCTTGATTATAAGGCAGCTTTTACAATGAGGGAGATGCTTTTGGTTACCCATTTAACACCATCATGATATTAACAGAAGAGTTGCCCAGAGATGCTTACAGACAGGCAATGAAGCAGAGAAGAATAAACACCTTCTTGTTACTGTCTTGTTGCTTTTTCATCTGACAGTAGGCATGCCAAAAATCATCAAACATTTCCACCAACACTAGATTAGTAATGAAAATATTTCCCATTCAATTCCCAGGATAGATGTGGCTGTGGTGGGCTCCACAGACATCTAAATCAAATCAAATGCAGTTTCTTTCAACTTCAAAAATTCAGCCTCTGAATTTGAGTTTTACAGTCTTTAATAACTCTGAGATCCAATGTACATACAAACTAAGTCTATTTCACCTTTGAACTCCGGGTTGAAATTGCTCTCAATGCTATTTAAAGGAAGCTATGCCCACTTCTTTAGTCCTGTATGCAGCAAAAAATTAAGTTTATTTCATTTTCCTCTTTGGAAGCAGCATTCATCAATGTAAAGAAAGCTTTCTAGCCATAATTAGTGAATACACTGCAAATTGCACATCAGTCACAGTTATATTTTCACATATATCCTTCAAGAATAAATTATAATGACATCATGGCTACTGCATTTATGACTGCTTGGTGTGTGTGTGTGTTTGTGAGACTAGAAAGTCATTTGTTCTTGCTGGAACTTGATATACAATTAGTGAGATGTTTCTATTTCATATATATGCATTAAAAATAATGTGCATATACAAATATTTATCTATCAACCTGTGACTACCCTCCTTTAAAGCCAGACAGGTATATGAAAGTGAAGGATGACCTGGATACAACTCAGCCCTGAGCACTACACAATATGTGTTTTATTATCACAGTATCACAGACACCAGCTTATCTTGCAGCCTGTGTTTGCTGACTCTATCTGCTGCCATTTTCAACTTTTCTTATGGCTACTATTTCTTTTTATAGAGTTTATCTACAACGTACTAAATTCCTTCATCTTCTTAATCAATTTGGAATGGTTTCCTAGTACCTTCTGTTCTCCCCTTTACCTTTGACCTTCCCAGTACATTTTACTCCTACTATTATCAAATGGAATTGAGAAATGTGGTAAGAACAGTATTGGGGGAAAAAATTAACACTGTAGAAGAGATTCCTGCAGGAAAGTTTCTTTATAATCAACATGAAGCTTCTACAAAGGTAACGTTACTTAGAAAATAAACACTTTTCTCCAAGAAAAAAAAGAAAAAGAGGCCTCTCCACACCCCTGCCTCCAAATACACATTTGCCAGAAGGAATCTCTTATGAGTATGGAATATATTGTCTCTGAGCTCTATAGCTCCATGGGCTTCATTTTTATCAGCTCAGCTCACACCTCTGAAGATTTCAGTGGAATCTTCCTTTAGGAAGATACAGTTCTAGAAAATGTTCATTTTAGCAAAATATATCCTTTGAGTATTCCATCTTCCTTCCCTGCCCTCCCTTAAATCCTGAGACAGCTTGATCCTCCATTTGCCTGGGGAGCTGCAAGCTGGTGAGAGGCAACCCCTGCCTTTGGCAGACAAGCTGGTAGCAGCTACGTGGCAAAATTTCTGTGAGAAGCGGAATAATGATTGAGAGAGGATGGAGAGGAAAGGAAAAGAAAAAAAAAAGAAATAGTGCAAGAATTTCCTCTTCCCCTTCCTCTTCTCTGTTGGAACAGATGTGTTTTTGTGTTAACATCTAAGAGAAAATGTCCTTTTCCCTCTTCTCATTAGGATACAGGAGGCAGATCCAAGTGAACAAAATAGTGGGTAGCTACAGACTGCAAATATACTGCTCAACAGGAGCACTTTCCAGTTAGAATTTGTGTTTTCACTACTACTTTTAAATTTTTCATCAAGTCCTATATATCTAGTATAACCCATACACACTGGAACAATATATGAACATACAGTATCATTTACATATATATAATATTATGCCATGCAATATGCTTCATATATAATACCAGGCTATTATTGACACAAAACTACTTGAGTGAAGACAAGGATGATTTTGAAAGCTCTACCTTCCCTGAAGGTCAATATACATATTTATATTTGCATTATTAAACAGAAGTGAAACTACTTTTCCACCCAGTGTAAAGCACTTCCATCTTATAATAGATTTTCTCATCTTTAATAGAACAGGGTTGGCCAACCTGTTAGCCCTCAAGCCATGACTTTCTCATCTTTAATAGACTTTCCCATCTTTCTTAGGGCAAGGGTGGCCAACCTGTTAGCCCTCAAGCCACATCTGGCTTGGAGGCAATTCATTCGTGACACTTGTGCTGAGACAACAGCATCTCATCAGCAAAGAGAGGCAGCAGAACAGTTTGTCAGTGGCAAGAGGCAATGTCACTTCTTTGGTGGTGAAACTGAACACAACTGAAATCTGATTTAGATTACAGATCCCACCCAGCAGCAGGTACCTCAGCATCTCCAGGTGCATTTAAACACCCTGTTCAGCTAATGCTTGGCCACAAAACAACCTCCCAGGTGAGAAATCAACCCAAAAGGCAGAACTGTAATGAATCTGAGTTTCCATCAGAGGGGAAAGCTCTCCTGGCCATTCTGGAGGAGGGGTGTCTGCTCAGCTCTGCTCCAGTACATACAGATGAAGGGCAGAATCCCCTTTTTCCTCTCCAAGTCATATTTCTGTTGGCAATCCCATCTCATTTGGTTCATGAAATGGGCACCAGACTAGAATCAAGTCTTTGGATCTGCACCAACCTCAGCAGATGCTGTAAATGTGCCCAGAAACTGACTAAAACTTGGACTGTGTTCACGTTCTTTGGTATCCCTACAAATCTGTCCAGATTCACTAACTCATGTTTGCAGAACTCTACTCATTTTTATCTCCTGTCTCAGCAGAACCTACACCATAAACACCACAACAGCATCTGCTGAACCAGGAACATCCTTTTCCCACCTTAAGTGTCTCCCCTGCAGGAGCAGGTGGTCTCCTTCATTTTGTTCCCTGACCTTTGGGATTTTATCTGACTATTCATTTATTTTGGAAGGGGATGTTGATTAATTATGATTCAACTATTGTAATTGCACAGGTTTCAGTAGCACGACAGGCTAGTGCTGTGGCAAAGTAAATAGAGAGGAGAGAAAAATCCACTTTGAGAGAACTCAAAATAGGGATACCTGGCTCACCAAGGCTTTTAGGAAGAACAACCAAGCAAATAAGTGATTGTAAAGCTGTAGCCAGCCTGCTCAGATGGGGTGTTTCAGAGAAAGACAAATGTTAGTACTTTATGAGCACTGGCAAGTCCCAGATACATGAATGCAGCCTGTGTGTGCACGAACCATCACATGATTGCAGAGCCAAATATGGTTCAGATGAGACATATGGTCACAATATTCTTCTTTTCTTCATAGTTGAGACTATCTAACTTTCAAAGGCCTGAATTAAGAAGACTGTCCATCATCCTGCAATTCCCATCAGATCCTTTGAACAGCAGAGAGGAAAGGCACTGCACTTTGATGTGGTAGCTGCCAAACAGCAGGCTGCCCCACCTGCCTCCTGGGGAGCACTCCTCCAAATTCCATCACAACACTGTGATAAGCCACCCAACTTTAGCCTACCTGCAGTTCCTCTGGGTTAGAAATAAAGGGGTTTCATTCTGGTGCTCCAAATAAAGCATAAAGATTGCTCAATCAAAGAATTAAGCTCAGGGGTTTTACTTTCTATTCTCAGAGGAGAAAAGAATTAACATTTAATTTTGCATTAACGTGCAAAAGGAAAGAAAAAGGGAAGGCATTTGCTTTTAGCATTAAGCATTAGGTAAGGCTGTGTATAAATAGACCAAATCATTTTTCCTTTGCTATTGTACAGCCACATCCATAAAGCAGTAATTCCCAACATAAATCTAGTTCCAGGCATGGCATGAACATCCATCCCCAAGAGACAAGTAGATCCCTACACAAAGGACAACCACAGTGCTCCTGATTGGGCAGAGAGGATCTGTTACACATGAGAAAAGGTTATTGTGGAAAACAGGATCACACAGGAACAAGAAAAAGGAAACAAGCAGAGATTAAACTGGCAGTAAAAATCTTCCAGAGAAATTCCTGGAAAGTATTTCCAGCTGAGGAGATGTAAAGCCCCAAGAAACCAAACAGTAAGTAATATTGCAGAGCAGTTCAATAAGCTTCAGAGATTCTCCTGCCAAAAATAATCAGGATGTTTGATCTCAGCCTGACTGCAACATGTAGCCTGGAACATGGAAGAAATGACCCCGTTTGCTGTGGGAATTGCAATCCTTTGTCTCACCAGCAAGGGAAACAACTTCCACTCCCATATTCCCTGTAAATGAGTTTTTAAACAGTGTTGTCTCAATTAGGGGGATGCCCTAATCTTTTAAACACGGGTAAACAGATCATCTCTTTCAACATCAGCTGCCTATGTGCCCTGGAATAGGACAAGGGCAGTGGCTGGAAGCTGGAGCACAGGAGGTGCCACCTCAACAGGAGGAGGAACTTCTTCCCTGGGAGGGTGCCAGAGCCTGGCCCAGGCTGCCCAGAGAGACTGTGGAGTCTCCTGCTCTGGAGACTTCCCAACCCCACCTGGATGCATTTCTGAGTGCCCTGTACTGGATTAGATTCTACTTCATGGTCCTGCTCTGGGGTTGGACTTGATCTCCAGGGTCCCTTCCAACCCCTGCCATACAGTGGATCAACACGTTTGCCCACCTTATTATTTCTAAAATGTCTTAAATATTGGTGAGTGAGACAATTGCACAAGAAGGATCTTAACCTCTGGTTGTAGAACTTTCCACTGAGACATTTTGGACACTTACAAAGCAAGTATTTTTAAGTAGAGAGGGGGCACTGCCAGAAATATTTTTGTTAAGGTTATTCCTTTTTTTTTTTTTTATCTAAGCTCAGAAAAAAATCCAAACAGTAACAGCAGCATTATCTAGGGAGTGAGATGTAGCTTTCAGCCAGACCCAGCAGCAAGTTTAGTTACACACTTCTTATTTCTAACTCATTTCAGCTTGCACTCCCTCCGTTCTTTCTCTCTTCCACTTCAACTCCTCCTTTGCCTCTGCCATAGATCTCTTGGGGAAGTATTTCTGGATCCCTCACAGTCCTTTTTTTAAAGGATAACTGAAATTACTTGGAGTAACTGGGAGTTCCCAATAGGAATCCATAAACAAGCTGCCATCAAATAAGCAGAGTGAACTTGCACAGAATTTTTGCTTTGTTGTAAAAACATGTAAGTAAGGTTTTAAACTTCACTGGCTTTCTAATCAAAATCCCTATTTTTTTTCCCTCCCCCAGTTGCTCAGGAGAAAATATTTTACCACCTGTAATGCCATCCATGCAGGTGACTGACAGATACTGAAATAATCTTTGAGAGACTATTTCTTTCCCCTCAGAAGCTTAAGACCTGGATTAAACAATGACAGTGGGACTGTTGCTCACTCATAATTTATATGCACTTTACTCACTTGATATATATGAATGTAATGCCTGTAGGAAACAGCCTGATAACTAGGAGTGAATTTCTTTGTTTTAGGGGCTTACACATATGTAAAAGGATACAGAGATGGGTTTATGGAGTTCTAGCTCCTACCATTTTCTATTGACTTGGAACAGAGATTATATAAAAAAACCCAGGATTTTGGTACTTTGATACTTTGAAAACTGGGATATGAGGCCATCAAGTGGTTTTGTATTTACTAAGAAAAAATGGTCAGGAAATAAAAGTTTCTCTTTTTAATGACTCCACTTTTTTTTTCTAATGGAAAGAGAAGCTTGTTACAATTTTTCCCTTTTACATCTTCCCTGTTACATTGTTTTTTCTTCCTTAGCACACGAGTTTGAGTTTCCACATTCACATTTAGAATTGCAATACTCTCCATTCTCATTTGTAATTGCTCCATTTTGTTTCAGGAATAGTGCAAAAGACACGAGGCTACAAGCTCAGCACTTCTGGAGAGGCCCATGTCTGAGGATGGGATGTCTGAGTTTAGGAGCAGTGGATTTCATATTAGGAAAAATTTCCTCACTGAAAGGGTCATCAGGCAGTGGCACAGGCTGCCCAGGGAGGAGGTGGAGCCACCACCCCTGGAGGGGTTCAAAAGACATAGATGTGGGACATAGTTTAGTGATGCACTTGGCACTGTTAGAATTTGGGTTTCCCTCTTCCCAAAAGGGTTTGAATCCCAAACATCAGGACAGATGTTATCAGAGAGAGGTTTTATTCCCCTTCCATGACAGATGGGATCCCAGGCTGAAAATCACTCCAGTCTGGTGATAACAAGCACACCTCAAAAAGCTACTTGGTGGAGTGGGAAGTTTGATCAGGTATTTCACCAGGATGCAGCATCACCTACTATTAGAAATAGTTGCTGCTATTATCACTCACTACTTATTCCACAGTAAGGAAAAGCCCAAGAAGTGGATTCAAACGGGAATACCTTCCATCTCTGCACTCAGAAATGCTGGCAACCTAATCCCCAAAAAGAGCAGCAAAAGAAAACCAGAGCAAAGCAAAGCTGAGAAGCCTGGACCACAGACATGTCACACAGTCTGCTACTCAGGACTTCTTTGCTACTCTCTGTTTGTCCAATTGGTAGAAGGGGCAGGAAGAAGAAAAGGCATGGAAAAAACGACTTCCTTTCTAAATAATTAGGGGAGAAGCATTAAGAGCAAAATAAATAAAGCAGGGGAAAACAGTCAGAGCAAGGCTTTGTATTGTGAGCTTGCACTGTGGCAGTGAGACTCGGATTTCAACCAGGATACAAGTTTCTCTGGAGTCACCGGAGAGAGCCGAAGGAATCTGACGAATAAGGGATTACAGATGAAGGCAGAGATCAGGGAAGGAGTCAAGGATTTCTGGAAAAGTACTGAGAAATTTGGTTTCTTTCTGTTTTAAGATCTTTTGCCTCTGTCCTCTGAGATTCATCTGTTTTTTCTCCCCCGCCCCAGCCTTTCTTTTGACACTTTCATTTCATTCTCCTTTCTACTCGGGAGACTCGGTTCCCCTCCACCCCCCAGGCTGACCTAGTGAGTTACCTGACCTGATGTGTGCCCTGCTCTTCAGGTGTGATGTGACTGATGAAGTGTACACCTTTGACCTGTCACCTTCTCTGGTAGCCTGCTGCATTCACACCCTAACCCTCGGGCTCTCCCCGTGCTTCCCAAGATCTGAAGACAGTAGCCCGTGGAGAGGAGACTGCCAGCTTCTCTGATACGTGGGGAGGGATTTCAGCAGGACACAGGTTAAAGAGCACTACTGGAAGTCATAGAGAGGCAGGGAAATATGTATCTGAGCTTTAAGAAATCCAAAAATCATCTTCGTTCAGGTTACAATGAAGCTTTAAAAAAGAAATAAATTAAATTCACCCATATCAACCAACCAGAACCATAAAAATAGATTAGTGTGAGGAGGATAGTCTGAAAATAATAGCCCATGGAAAAAGGCAAACTTGCAAAGGCTTGGCTAATTTTGTATGTTTAAGATAAGAATCCTGTTTGGGGAGCCCTTTGGGAATTAGACCTTTCAACCTGCAGAGTTTTGGCTGTGACAAATGTTTACCTCACCCTGAAGGGAGGAGAAAAAAGAGAGAAAGAGGAGGAGAAAGAGGCTGATTTATGAATCTGAATTCTTCGAAGGACCAATTAATTGTGCTGTGGCACTTCTCTATAAACTAATATTGACTCAAAGGACAGCAGGAAGAGCTGAAGACAATGAGTCCCCATGGCACTTCCAAGGCACAGGAGCCCATTACCCAAATGTGTACTGAGGCAATACATTTGTTTGGAAAAAAACCCATAATTTACATCCTACAGGTAAATGCAGCAACAAGCTTCTGACAGGGTTCTAGCCTTTGCAAACACCCACAGGAAAAAGCCTTTTGGAGATGATTTTTTTTCCTATATAATTTTTCTTCTCTTTATCTTTCTAAAATACTTGGTTTGGAGCCTTTTAAACTGCAGAGAGCTTTAGAAAAATCTCATTCATAAAATTGTACAGGCTGCCTTTGCACCAGGGTGTTAAATGGGAGTGTAACTGAGCGCTGCCTCCCTGGACTGACTCATAAGAACAAGATCAGTGTCCTGCTTACAGTCATCTCCAGGAATAAAACTTTATCTACACTGCTCATTCCTCACATGAAACGTAGGAAAATAATGCCTTACAAAGTGATCAAAGTCTCCATTCTCTGATGACAACAGTACTGAAATATTTTAGGAGGAAATACAAATATTATAGACTTGCATGTCTCCAAAACACCGATTTATTAACTAGAACAATGACTTCTCAGCATCATAATTTAGAAATCAGTTCCTCACATTGTATTTAAATGGTATTTTCACTGTATTTAAATGCCTTTCACAATATTTAAATGCCTGTCTTTTGCATGAAAAAAACCACATTAACATGTATGATCCCCAGAGGTCCCTTCCAACCCCTGCCATTCTAATATATTCTTGAATCTCCAAATAAGTATATTTATTTTTTAATTAAAAAAAAAAAAAAAAAACACCAACCCAAACCACTGTGGAAAGTGAAACCTGGTGTGATATGTGAACTGACCTTGCACAGTCTGGGTTTGAAAACATCTGCAAAAATGGGTATGATTAAAATTGTCAGTAAGAATTCCTGGAGCCATTAAACATGGACATAGCTGCCAATGCATTTCTTTGACAGCTTGCAGTGAGATCACTAGAAATGGTCTGCAAACCTTTCCCCACAGTTAAAAAAAGGAAAAGAAATGGCAATAATGGGATTTTCAAGAAGATTTTTAAAAGCAGGCTAAATTCTTAGAGAAATTGGGTGACTTAATCTAGGTGCCCCTGCTCTGGCAGGGGGTTGGACTAGATGATCTTCTAGGTCCCTTCCAACCCCTGACAGTCTGTGATCCTGTGAAATAAATAGAGTTGTCATGGGACTATCTTGTATTTCCAAGCATTTAATCAGAAGGATAAAAATGTAGGAGATCTGTAAAAAAACAATAGTTCCATAACTTAAATTTACATTTGCCAGCCACCACAAAACACCACTAAGCAAATCAATGCTGTCTGTGGGTTCTGCCCTCAGTGGAAGCAGAAGGCTGGGAGCTGGTTCCAGAAGCTGCCCACCACAAATCCCACCCACACACCTCACCAGAGTCCTTTCCTTTGGAGGACAGAAGGACTGTTCTGACTAAAACCCTTCTGGGAAGGTGGAATTAGGATGCAGGCTGTGCCAAAATGGCTTGAGGTGATTTGTGCTCGCCAGGGCTCCCTGGACAGTGGTATAAGGGAGAGTGTGGGACAAATGTGCCTCTTCCAAATTGTGCTCAGAAAAAAAAAAAAAAAAGGCAAAGGGGATGAACTTCAGTCTAGAAAAAGTGGTAACAACAGGAAAAAGGTGAGGAAAAGGATGGGGGATGAGGGGGAAACAGCAAGTGCCTCCTGATGGCCATGGCATGTCAATGAGTAATGTCAAATATTCCTGAAATTCACCTATTTTTATGCTCTGTGTCATTTTTCTTGCTTTCCCCCCAGCTATTTGCCACTTCAAACTCTCCTGCTTCATCATTTTTGCCTATTTCTCTCATAACTATTCCTATCGTTCATCCATCTGGCAGATTTTTGCCAACCAGAAATGATTCTCAAGTCTGGAGCAGTCAAGTTCATTTCCAGAAGCCTTGGCTCTCCGTGTGCTTGCAGAGAAGTGAATTCTGAGTCCACTTCAAAGTCCACTTGTGTCCACTTCCAAATTTTGGTTAAGCAAGGAAATGTTTGTGATTGTTCTCATTAAAAGGCAGGTCTGATCATTTTGTCTGTACTGTGTCTGAGACCAGCCTGGCTGGCAGCTGTCAATAAGATAAATAAATGATTGATAAACCAATTACAACGACTCTGAATAGAAAAAAATATCATTAATTCCATGTATAAGTAGAAATGTCCATGTCAGAGAGAAGCTGTAAATTTCAAGTTATTCTATGATGTGCTAACTATCTGAAGTCTACTAGAAACAGAAAATTAGATTAGGCTTTGTATAATCCCCAGAATCCTTTGAATTATATTAATAAACTCCCTCCTATAAATCCCATTATGGCTCTGATGGAGAAAATACATTTTTGGCACACTCAGCAGTCACATTTTGTACACAACACACCTCACACCACTTGGGGTGTTCTCAGAATCAGAGTGGCACTGCTTTGACCCTCCTGTCCCTCTGCTCTCTGCACAGTACAGGAAGCACCACTCTATAGGTTGCTGTGGGGCAACCCATCTTTTCTGCTGGAATTATTCCCTTTATAGGAGTTAAAATGTGAATATAGACTGCAGTGCAGTGACTGGGACCCAAAGACCGTGAGGTATCACAAAATCACTGCCAACATTTTGCACATAAAGGGTGGCTGGTTCTTTAGTTACTTAATTTATATATTTAATATAAATAAAAGTGTATTTTTATAAATC
>JAOEGS010010695.1:54305-73403 GCA_025447755.1 Corythornis vintsioides
CAAATATATTTATACATACTGCTGTAGGAGGTTGGATTTTTTTAACTTCTCACATCTTTTTTATATTATAGTATTTATAGAATAATAGATTAAAATAACTAAAGAAATATTTTGAATAGAAAAATCAGGACAAGCAGCAGTTTCAACAATTGCTTTATGTGATGGTAGAACAGAACTTTGTGCTAGGGTTTATCTGTTGGCTTTTATATTAAAAACTTAAGAGAAATGACTGATGCAGCAGACAAAACTAACAGCATTTAAAAAAATGTTTCTCCACAGTCCCTCAGTAATGAGATAAGGCAGCTACCATGAACTGTCTCAGATCTAACTGATGCATACAGAATTTGAATAATTTTCAGGCCAGGCATATTTACTTATTCATTGGAGTGGGGCAAGGAAGTCTTTTCACAGCTCTCTATGTAGTGTATTTTGATCTTAAATTTAGAGGTGAAGTATTGTCTCCCTGAATTTTTAAAACAGGTTTTTTGATTTGCATTTAGCCATCCAGGGAATCACACTCATTTAAAAATTCTGAGTACAATCTCATCAATAACCCTAGCCAAATTTATTTTCTGCAACAGAGGGAGATATTCACAGTCTATATGTTATGTTCTTTGCCCACCCTACTTCTGTATTTGTACTGTAACTTTTACAAAAATTCTTATAATCCAGTGTTGTATGTGTATGTGCACAGTTTTTGAATTGAGCAATATGCATTTTTTCTGCAACACCTACCAGAAAATGTTTTTTAAAAAAATTCTGAAGTTTGAAACTCCAAGATGCTTTATGTTAAACTGTGCAGCCCCCATTTCCAGTACATTCTTCCTCAAATACTTCAGAAGATGCAAAACATTCTTCAAAGTATATGTATATATTTAATATAGTTATTGATAAAGAAATGAGTCCTAGACCTCCCTCCAACTGAGGCTTTCAATGCCAATGGCACTGTGGCCTCAGGGACTAAGCCCCTCTCTACTTGGAGGGTTATAAAAGGGATTTTTCTTCCTGGCTTCCCGAGTGGAGCAGGCTGCTGGCTCTGGGAGAGCTTTCTGAGGTAGGCAGCCTCTGGACTGCTCTTGGCAAAGCAAACCTCCCCCACTGCTCCTTTAGCCCTCAGCAAGGGGCTTCACTCCACAATCACAAGTGTTGCTCTCTGGGAATCACAGATCCAATGGCAGGGAACCAAAATGAGGATCCTCCCCCTCCTCCCTGCCCAGCAGAGACCCCTGGATAGGGCTGGCAGAAGGAAAAGCCAAGAGTTCTCCAACTCTTGCCCAAGAAAAGTGTTTTCTAGGGAATCAACCATGCTGCTCATTAACCCATTGGGTTCAAAGACATTGAACCATGAATAATCCATGAATTTTCAAGCTACCCTGAGCCTTTCTCCTGTGTGTGACTACAACACAGCACCGCTGGTGCTAACAGGGAGATGGGTTGTCAACATTTCAATACCTCGATGGAGGTGCTGCAAAGATGCAGGAAAAACTGCAGAATCATTTTAGCTCCAGGGTTGGTTTTTTTTTTTTTTGCTAAGTGAGCAGATCCCCAGAGCGATGCCCGCAGACAAAGACAGGCTGCTTTGTGATGAAATGTTCTTAGACATTGTCTGCTAAATCCCTATAATTAGCATGGCCCCTGGTGAATGTCACTGAGTATTTGATGAAACGGGGCATGAACTCTGCAGCAACACCCAGGGGGGTGGCTAATGCTATCCAGAATGACTCTTGGAATTTTTAACTACTAGATAGGTTCTCCTTATCTAGGAAACTCAGGGGAGAAAGGCATTTGTCCGGTCTAATGACCCCTGTTAGCAGATTTATGCCACCTCCCTCTACACAAACTCTTTTCTCTCTCCTCTCTTTTTGGATATTTAATTGGAGAGGAACTCTACTGAAGGTTTTAGAAGGGATAAGGCAGGAAAATGGTAAAGACAGAAACAAGCCAAGTTCTCTTTTCCATTCTGCTCAGGCCAAAGCACCACAAAGTGACAACAAGAAAAAGAGAGAATGGCTGCAGCAGGTCATGTCAAACAGAACTGAGATATGTCATTAAAGCACATCCTGCCTTAAGGAATAAACGACTTTTTCTCTACTATAAGGAAGAGCTTTCCTTGGCTGTAGAAACACACCCAGACAACCCAAAGCTGCTTTCCTCTGCTGGGAAACAAGTTTTCAGAGTGGTAAATACACTTAAAAGTGCATAAAGTTCTTTTTCTTTATACCTCCCAGGTGTCTTGCTGCAATTTACCTGAGATTCAGAGGCGTTGAGTCAAAAACCTGTTCAAAACAGGCCCTGTGAGTGCATCCAAGGGAGGCTCAGGTGGGTGCTCTGGCAGGCCCAGCAAGAGCTGCTGAGGCAACCTGATGTGCAGAGCAATGCCAAGAGACCCCAGAAAAACTCCCCTGACTAAATGTCCATTTTCTCTGGCACTTTTCTGTTGACAGGGTTTTTTTCTGCCGGGCTACATTTCCTTAGCCTCAGGGATTTAATGCTAACATCAATCTTGCTTTGGGAAACTGCACTTCAAATGCTGGTAATTCTTACAGGAGGAATTCTCCTGGAAAGCTATGGAATTATTTCAAAACCGATTTCAGAGCAGCTTAATATGAATGGCATTTTTTTCCCCCCTAAAATAAATTCAAAAAATAAATTTAGGATAGATTTGATTTTGCAAAACTATATGATTTTTGGGAAAACCCTCTCTCCTGATGCTAGGGGTTGGTTTTCTTTCAGTTGGGCTTGTGGGTGGGGTGAAGAAGAAATGAAATTTAGCATTTTGCTAATTTTATGTCCTGAACAGTGCAGGGTATCAACATGATGGCAGGAGCTGTAGCTGGGGTTAGGGGGCAGGGGGGAGGCTGTCTATTGTATTAAGGACTAACTCCTTGATTAAATGTAGACTCAAAACAAATAACCTCTGTGCACGTGTTAACTTGCCTAATTAATCTTCATGTTAGATTAACTTGATAAAATGTTGACCTAATTTGGGATTAAAAGATTACAAGTAACATTTTCAGCTGAAAGCTGTAACATGCCTCATGTCAACACGGTAATGACAGAATTAACCCTGCCAGCCCTCTCCAAACCTGTGCACTGGATGTCAATGCTTAAGTAGAGTTTGGATGACCTGTAAATGCAGGAAGGCTGCTGTGGATCTAGAAAGAAAAAGATTCTAATGAAACACTTGCCTCTCACCCAGAGTCTGCATGTGCTGGGAAATATCCCCAAGTGAACAGAGGAAGGAGATCTGCATCACCCACACACCCTTATAACCTGTCAACTCTACAGACTCCATGTACACTGTGAGTTTCTGCTGGGAGGAAGCTCGTTGTGTCATGAATGGGGTAATGAAGATGAAAATGCATTTGGGCAATCTGGGACATGGGGAAATTCACCAGCAGGGAAGTGCTGCCATTTGTAGCCCAGCAGAGCCTGGTGGCATCAGTCTGTGTGTGGGCAGTGGAGATCTCCTTCCTGGAACACCTCTGGATGGGATATCTCAGCCTTGTCCTCCCAAGGGTTGTTTTCTGAGTGGAGGCAGGGAAATCTGTGAGCTCGTGAGTATTTTGGTCACCACTGTTTTCTCTTGAAAAAAAAGGAGGGGAAAGCAGAGAGAGGAAGGAGAGAGACAGAAAGTGTCTCACTTCTGTTCCAAGTGATTCTTTTAGCTCAGGCTGTTTTTGTCTCTAAACAATTTGATATCTACTCTTTGCAGAGATAAAACTGGACTATCTCTCACCACCTTGCAAAGCTCTGGGGTCTCAGAGGTGAGCTAGGCTCTTGCACCTCATGGCATCATTAAGGCTGTGGCTCTTCTGACATAAGGGACTGAGAACCTGAGTTCAACCACCACATCCACTCCAAATCTCTTCTACCTCCTCTGTGGTTCTCAGCACTGATTGGAGGCTACCAAATCCTGAGGTGGCTCTTGAGAGATTGAGCATCTCTGGCTTTTGCTTGGGGTGGGCAGCTTAAGAATGATTTTCTTTTTTAAATGGAGCACAAAGCTGGGTTGTTTCATGCTGAAAACCCCTCTCTGTGTGTCAGGAACCTAACAGAGATCCCATGGGAGGGGTTACTTCCCTCTGAGCTGCTCACAGGAGAGCACCCAGCCCTTGGCTGCTCACATGGGCTCTTCTCTCATGCTCTTCACCAAAGCCCTGGCACTACATCAGCTCTTGCTGCACTGGTGCAAGTGTAAGCAGCTGGTAGAAGTCAATATCCCTAACTGTTATAATCCAGGTCAAAACAGCATCCAGAAAACAGTCCTTGAAGGATCAGGACAAGAGCCTGCATTGCTAAACAAACCAGAATATTTAATCACGAGGTTTTTTTATGCACATGGAGATGAAAAGAGCTTTTGCATGCAACCTGCAGCAGAGCTATGGTTCTAGTTCTTATGCTTAAGAATTGCCTAAAGGGAATTACTAAAAAGCAACAAGAGATGAGACAGTGTTTGCTGAGTGCTGGGAAGGGTCTTGCTCTTGAGGTGAGGTTTGGAATTAACAATGCAATTTAAACCTCACAGCATCAAGGATGATACACTGCAGAAAAAAATCATGATATACAAGTAAACAACTAAGGGAAATTTTTGTTTTTCATTTACTCTTTGCATCACAAGCTGTAAAAGCAGCTGGCAATACTGAAGTCCTGTTCTTTCAGTAGCTTGGAAGGTTTTTTTCAGTGTGCATACCTAACAAATGCTTTCATAAAAATAAGTCATGCAGACCTCTATTCCCCTAGAACAGGAGGATATATGCAATAGTTTTATGGATTTATTTCCCCTTGATAATTTACTACTTCAGTTATTTCTGTGTTATTGTCTAACTTTTCCTCTATGAAAAAGGGAACAGGATATTAAAGTTTTCCTAAAGTTGCCATTACTAATGTGACAAAGAGGAGCATTCTGAAGTTTTTTATTGTACTCTGTCACTTCCCATAAATTCCTGACAAAGAAACGAATGTCTAATCCAGGTTTGGTCAGATGACTTGGCCCAAAGTGGACAGCTTTAAAAGCCAAGTAAACAGAATTAACAGCATTTCTCTTGTTTTTATTCCTATGGAATAATGATCTGCAGCCCCAGCAAACTGTGATGTGATTCCCATCATTCTGAAGTGAGCAGGCCTGGGATAGACCTGTGCTGAGGAAGGAGAAACTGCAGCACTGAGCAGCTCCTGCTGCCATTGCTCACGTGGTGCTCTTCCCTGGGAGAGCTCAAGGGATTCATTTCCAAGCTGCTGCCAAAGGCTGGGCTAACAGAGCTGAGAGCTGCTCTCTGGGCTGGTATGGAAGCCTTGCCTCTCACTCACCAGTAGATCTTGCTCTGCATCACTGGGAGCAGCAGTTCATGCAGTTCCTCACACGACTTACACTGTGGCTACACTCTAGATTTCTTTGTCCTCTGGCTTCAGTCCCAATTCCCGGGGCTGTTTGTTGAGTTTTTAGTTCAGTAATAAGTGAAATAACCACTTGGCACCTGCAGGTTGTGGAGATAGGTTATAAGGTATTTTTGAAGCATGCAGGGTGAAAGGTGTCCCAGATCTATTCACTAATCCAAATACTTAAGCTTGTGAATATGGATATTGTGAATGTCCACAGAAACAGATTAATACACAAGTGAATTATCTTAGCTCTTTTCTATATGAAAAATGTTGATAATATACATTATTGAAATATCTTAGCCTGTAATAATTATCTTAGTGAAAGGAATGCAAGACAAAAAAAACCCCCAAACACCAACAAACCAGAATCATTTCCTCACTGTGGACAATTGGTTACAAAATTAAAATAAATCCATAGCAAACCATTTCTTTTTTTGGTTGCCTTTTAAACAAATCCTTTGCTGCTCTAAGCACTCTCCTCCAGGTACTTCTGTCTTTAAGATGACATAAACAGAATTATATTGCTTTCTCAATCTAATTGTCACTTTGAAATGGTTGAAAAAACATTGTAGACCTGTTGATGAACAGCCATAACTGGATTTCTACTGGCAATGAAGTTTTCATCTGGATTGAGATTTTAGAGATGAAAGGAGGGCTTTTGAAAAGCTTCATTAGTTCTCAGCACTGACAATTACAGACAATTAAATGATTGAACAGAAAAACAAATCCCAAAGCATTATTTTCAGCCTCTAAAGCTTCTGTGCAAGGCTATTTCCAAAGGGAAAGAGAAGCTCAGAGATTTTCATGGCTTTTACAAGACTTCTCTCCCTTCAGTGCAGAACAAGAATGAAGTGCAGCACCTCCAGGAGCAAACCCAGCCACTCTTAGCTAGAAAAGCCACAGAGCATGTGCTTAATAGGAAAAGAATATTTGATGTATTTAAATATGACATTCTAAGGGCTGTTGTTTCCTACTAAGGAAGAACTTCTGAAGATCTGGAGGCAGCTAACAGCACATAGGAGGTGCAGGGACTCAGGCTGAGTTTGGCCATAAGCATTTAACTCTAGAGGATGTATTTTTACTACATGCTGACACATCCAGCTAGCCAAATAATACTTCTGAAAGATTATGTGGAAGATAAATCTCCTGAGATTAAGAATAAGCTGATGTCCTGATGCACACACACAGCATCTAATATTCAAGCAGAGATGCTGTTACATCACCCACCCTGCTGTTTCCAGTGGGGGGATGAGACCATGCCATGGAGCAGCTGTACACAACCCCCTTCTTTCCACCCCCCTCAGCCAAGGGGTGCTCTCCAGAAAATATCTATCAAGACCTGATTATGCAAAATTCTTCCTCTGTTTTTCCCTTCTTAAACAAGGCAGCTCCCAGCCAATTGCAAACTCCTGTAACCCAGCTCACCTTTAATTTGATATACTGAATAGCCACAGAATCTGCATTTCACCAAAATTAATCCATAGACAACATTTACTCCTCCCAAACCCAAATGCATTGATTCTGCATTTGGATAATTCCTAAATAGAAAAAAAACCACATTAAAACCTATCATATGAATATTTTCCTGTAAGTTATTTGGCTCTACTATAACAATTCTAGTCCTAATATATTAACTGTTTTGCTCTGCTAACTCCTCAGCAACAGCACAATCCAAACAGCTTTAACTAATACATCTTTTTTTTTTTTTCTTTTATTAAGGATCCCATAAAATTCTCTGGGCATTTTAAAGAACTTGTGAAAACTGAACAAATCTGGTATAAATTGACTAATAAGTATCAAGTCCACAATACTTTTTTTACAGTTTTTCCCTGGTCCTGAAACAGAATTTGTCAGCTCACATTCAGTGTGTTAACTTAATTACTTAAGTAATTGAATACTTTAAAAATTACTTAATTGTTAACAAACTAACATGTGAAAGGACACACGTGACTTCAGTGAAAAATGATGCAATTCTTGCTGGTGAAAAAAAAAAAAAGGTTTATTTGTCTTTTTTTAGTTTGGCTTTTTGTTTTGTTTTGAATGTTTTTTTCCTCCTAATGAAACAAACAGATGAAGCAAAAGAGGGAATCAGTTGTGTTAGTAATATTGGCAATACAACTGCTTTAATGGAAAGAATAATGGAATGCTGCTTCCAGTATTTGGAAGCAAATTGTGATCACAAAAAGGAAACTACTGAAGAGGAAAAGTATGTCAATTATATTCAACTTTATCTTTCACCATAAAAAGAGAAAAAAAAAAAGGAAATAATAAAAAAAATCCCCTGTATTCCATATGAAGCAATTCCAGGTGTTATGATTGCTAGATATTTTTCCCTTTGGTTTGCACTGTACTATCACAACTTTATCTTGCCATCTGTCACAAGAAAGAACAGATATAGAACAGTGGCAAAATCATGTTAAAAAGACTGTCTTTGGATAACAAAGAGAAAAAGTGAATGGACGTGGCTTTACAAATTATTAATGATTTTTTTCTCCTTGTCATTTCTTGAAAAATGAAAGCTATGCACCCTGCCTCTTCCCCCAAAACAGATTGCACTTTATTCCTCTGCAGTTTGTCCGTCAGGCTTCACTCTGACAACATAATCCAAAACTAATCCAGAGCATTCAGTTTTCCTTGTTGGCTCTCATGCACGCTGCTTAGACAAATCCTGCTACCTGTCAGCCCTCCTGTGTGTGCCAAACAGGCTGCCAGGTTAACCCCTGGGGAAGCTGAGAGACCTGCTGACTTAACCCCTGCTTCCCTTCCAATAATCCACTGTAAATACAGGGGACGTTAACAGGCTAACTGTTCTAATCAGGGCTGGAGCCCTGCAAATCTGCTTCATACACAGCCCTTAAGAACTAGGGATCTAGGCATCACTGCTGGAAGAGGGAAGGATTGCTTCCAAGAAGACAGGCGCTAAAGAAGCAGATGGATAGAACACACTGAAAGGTTTTCATCCCCTAAAGGAGCTGGGAGAAAATCTCCACGTGCCTCCTCGCTTAGAAATTGTCCCTAACTGGCAGGACAAGAGCAGAAATTATTTAGTACAACGGAAAAAAACCCCTCATTTAGTGACAGTTCGGGTTTCTAGGTGGCAAATTTTCTTCCCACTGTTTTGTCCACTTGCATAAACCTGTCTCATTAAAATTAGCTCCAGGGTTTCCATGGCATTTTGTGGAGGTCCACACTGCCTGTACTAATGTCAGTCACCAGCTAAAGCAGAATTTCACACACCACACACTTCACAAATAACAACATCAAATCGCTTTCTAAAGCCACACAATCATTTAAACCTGAAACAGAGGCGGGGAAAAAAAAATAAAGAAAAAATCCAAGTTACAAACATTTTCAACATACTCACTCTGTACTCAAAACCCCCAAATAAACCAACGCCTTCTCCTCATTGGAATTCAAGGCACATCCCTCTATCTGCTGCTGCAGCATCAACAATCCCCAGCAGAAAATAACTTGCGTAAGCACGGCACGAGAGGAGAGCTCAGAAACCCCCCCCTGAGCTCAGCCACATGAGGAATAGAATCAAACATCACGCAGCTCATTTCATGTTGGGAAGGCCTGATGGCCAGGTTAATATCTGGAGTGGGGGAAGGTAAAGTCAAGTCGTGGGGAGGGCTCCTGAACTCTGCCACAAACAGAACTGGGAAGGTCGGTTGTGTCGTCTGATAAGAACATTTATTTTGGCCTCCATTAAATTTCAGGCATTCTCTTGAGAGGAAGAAAGGGGGGAAAAAAAAAATGAGTTTTCCCTCCCACACACTTAGAGCCATTCATATTGATGTTTTATATACACATACAGAGCACACACCTCGGCCTCAGCAGCCCTGGGAAATGTTTAAATGGTTTTATTCATCCTTAGAAGTGTTGTGCTTGTGACAGCTAATAAACAGATCTTAGAAATGCTACAGATTCCAGAGATGTTTAAGATACTCCTGGTGATTTTAAATGCAGGGGTAGTTTGGAAGTCCCAGTCTTTCTAGATGTGTTGCTCCCAACACTTTTCCTATTTTCTGTATACAAATATTAATCCTGAATGAGTTTTTCAGTCTGCCCTCCTTGCTACTTTCAGATCCCTGCAAACCCTTATCAGAGAAATATTGGCAAGGATATGAGTTACTTTTAAAATAAACTGATCTGAAAAGTAACTAAAGCAATTGGTTTTTTCATTATCTATGCTTCCCCCCCCCCAGCTCATCTCAAAACAACAGTTCTTTTGTTGATGCAAAAGTTCATGAAGGTCTCAGACAGTAGTTTGTCTTGACAACTTTTGTTAGGAAAGGCAGTAGCTTCAATGAAATATCTCATAATTCTGCTCCAAATCAGGACTTCTTTTCATTTTCTTCCTTATAAAGGAATTTCTCAAGTAATTTACTCATTCTTGGTTCAAACCTAGCTGGAAAGTTGAAAACACAGATGGATTTTGGAAAAATCAGCCTACATCCAACAATCCTTTGACTTCTGTTTTTATAAAATCCCACCTCTCTGCAAGTCTGGAATAAAATTGCCTTTCCCAGGACCAGGATTTGCCATCGATCCACACTGCAGCAGAACCAAGTGCTTGTGCTGAGCCCTTCATCTACATCAATTACAGCTCCAGTTCCAGAACAAATTCCAGTGTTACACTCCAAGCTGGTGCTTCTTTCCTCAAAATCCTTGGACTAAAGTTTGCTTCGTGCAGATGTTCCCTGGATCCATTGGAACCCCCCAGCAGCAGAAGTTTTGGAGCAGGACAGGCAGCTGGTTTGTCAGTCAGAATCAATGCAGGAGCACAGGAGTTACACTGGCACTGACAGGGCTGCCACTCAGGAATGTGATTTGTGATTGCCAGGCAGCATCCAGGCTTTGGGGCCACTAAGCAAATATCTTTCAAACGCCTACTTTTTAGCTGGAACATCTCTTGGCTTCTGTGCTTTGTTTTGAGGCAGGTTCAGAACAGCCAAAGGATGTTTGGAGAGGGTCTGCTAGCAAAGTTTATGCTCTGGGGGAGTCCATCAGGCAGGACTGAGATGCCATTACACCCAGAAATTGACTTTTAGCATGTTAGATGACCCAAATAGACACAGTTCAGTGGTCAACATTACAACTGTTTAAAATGCAATGACTAATCTGTAATTTACCAATGTATTACAAACCAACCTTGACAATGCCAGGGCCTTTGTTGATAATTTTTCCTTCCTATAACAGCAGCTGGAAGATGTTTCCCTATTATTGATCATGTCACTTATCAGCTATTCACAACATATTTCTTTGTACTTGGTACAAAATCTAAACAGTGTGGGCTTGGTTCATTAACCTTTGGATATTGGGCAAGGGGGGAGTCAGGCAGGGAGAGAAGCAGCACTACAAGTGATTTCACTGCTATTTGGATTTTTGTTTTGGTCAAGACATCCAAAGGGGAAAAGGGCACAAACTTACAGCAATGAAATGGCACTTAGAAGCAGCTCTGAAATCCATAGGAGTGAAATAGCACTTAGAAGCTGAAGTCTATAGAAGCAAAAGGCCTTCTGCTGATTTAATTTGCACTGATTCAAGCACTGAGCAAAAGGTAGTGTTTCAAAGGCTTAAAAGTAAACAATTCCCCCATCTCCTGGTGTTTTCCCTGAGGACAGATTGGAAGTGGCAGGAGAGACAGAGCCAGAACTTGCCTTGCAGCCTGAAAGTCCCACCAGAAACTGCAGCAAACCTCAGAGCAGGTTTTTTGGACACAGTTTAGAGTATTTCAAAAGGTGTCTATAAAGATGGACAGATTCAGTCCGTGGGATGTTTTCACCAAGAGTGGTGTCAAACTGAGAGGTAGTTTAAAGTGTACTTGCCAGATCAAATATCTGCAGGAAGGTCTGGATCTGGCTGTGTTACAAACACACCCACCAGCAAGTGAACTGGTAAGAGAAGGAAGGGAAGGTTGCAGAGCCAAGCAGAACATCAACACTTCTGAATTCAGGCTCTGCACCTAGAAGGCAGCTCAGCCTGATCTGATTCTCCTTCATACCTGCTTGGGTTTTCAGCATCAGCAGGGCCTGCTCCCTCTGGCACACTGCAGTGCAATCCAATTCCCTAGCATTAAAATATGGGAAACTACTCCAAAATCAATTAATATCCAGATCATCAATAGATAATTTCACCCTGTCTGCCTCCTGCCTTCTCCACTACAGACTTCTCCATTCTTTCCTCTTTTCTGACTGTGGTACAAGCTATAAACAAACATTTTCAGATCAGGCTTAAGGGCAGGTAAACACATTTACTGCAGTTAGTTTTCTTCTTTAATCTCATTATTAATACCTGGGTGAATTCTTTTCCCATTAGCAAGATTTGTATAAATAATGTATGCAGAGCAAGTAGTATCCCAGTCCCAGGTTACTCAGAATTTCAGAAAACATCAGTATTTTATTAACTCCCCCAGCACACACACTAGCCATGAGCTTTTGATCAAGTTTTCACTCTCTCCAGTGAAAGTGAACTGCACTTACTAAGCAAATAAGGATTAATTTTAATTAAATGACATTAATACATTACATTTTATGTTCCCTCAAACCCTTTGATTTGGCTTTTTTGGGGGAGGGTGTTTGGCTGTTTGGGGTTTTTTTTGAGGTTTTTTTTGGTGCTACTATGAAATTATGACACAGCTCTCTATGCTTTCTTGGCAATATTCCTCTTCAAATTTTTCAAGCAACTGAATTCTAACTATTTACAAACCAATACAAAGTATTTTCCTGGTACTGCAATAGACCACATAGGTTTTATTGTGCTGTTTTGCAAGTAGCATGAATATTTAAAGCACAGAAAAATTTCAGTGTATTTCTACCCAGCAAAGATGCTCTGCCAGTGCCCTGATAAGTCCTGGCAGTTGTTTTCAGTCCTCTCCTGAAAAGATGGGCTCAGCTTGGTTCCTGCTATTTCTCACACTTTCCTCTAGATTTTACAATGAAGGAAGGAGCAGGAAACCAAATGAAATTTTAATGTGACCTTCAAGCCAGTGAAAGACCTCAAGAAGTCAGTGTGTGTTCTTTCTTTTGTCTATTTGCTCTTTCCTTTTATGGGCTCTTTTTCTCATAAAGAATATATTTTAAAATACCAATAAAAAAAGGAAAGAGAGTGCTGAAAGGCAGCAATATTATTATCATCATTTCTGTCAGCCTCTCTGGAAGTCAAAGTGGTTTGAAAAGCAGCAAACCCAACAGAACAGCTGCTGCAAGTGCTCTCTGCTGCCTTTCTATTCTGAAATGTCCTTTGCATCCCTCTGGCCATCTCACCCTTGGTGACATAAAGCTGCTCTTGTCACAACTTCTTCCTTCCAAAACTGGAAAGCAATTCCACTCCACAGTGCCACGTGGACAATGTTTCTGCAGAAGCAATATCCATTCTCATGCCCTTCAGCCTCTTGCCTCAGCTTGCCCTGGCTATTCATGGGGGTTGCCTGGCAGCTGGAGGAACCCAAGTGTCAAATTCTGGAATGAAGTTTTTCCAGGACTGGAAAACTGGTGTTAATGTTGACCTATGGATTTGGCTAATTAAAGCAATATATATTAAATACCAATGCCACTAGCAGTTCCTAGTTAGTCAGCTCTCTAAGCACTAATTAGATGTTGAGAATTCCACTCTATGCCATCAGTGGAAAACATTCCTGGCTATTTTGAAAAGCTTCATTAAAGAGATGAGAAATTCCATCAGCATCTTAAGCTGCAGTCTTTCCCTGGTTTATTCAAATGGAAAACCAGTATATTCCAGTATGTTCCATGGTTCAAACAGGCTTAACTCATAAAAGCTAAAACTGCCCTTTAGTATCAGAAAAACCCAATCAAAAGATTGCTATCTACCAATATTCCCACTGCACTTTCTCTTGAACACTTCCAAGTGTTCCCTGATGCACTTCAGTTTCTATTTTACCTTCTGCAATCTCATGGGAAGATAATTTTTTGGACTAAAGGCACGGACACATGCAAATATTTACCTCAGTTCTGGGAAAAAAAATAGAATTGCTTCTCTTACATTGGTCTAATGGACTGGACTGCTCATTTTTTTAACATTTTTAAGAGTGAAAAGTAAATTGTTTAAACTACAAGTATTTTTGCAGGGAGATTTCTGATGAGTAGTTTTATGAAAGGGAAAACAAGGAGGAAAGGGAAGTGCCCATTTTAACACAGAGAATGGCCCAATCACACCAGTGACAGCCAGTCTGAAAGTGGTTTAAGGCTCTAACAATTCACAGAGAGGATCTGCAGTAATAGAACTGTCAGGGTTGGAAGGGACCTTCAAGCTCATCCAGTCCCAACCCCCTGCCATGGCAGGGACACCTCCCACTAGAGCAGGTTGCTCAGAGCCCCATCCAGCCTGGCCTGAGAAACTGCCAAGGATGGGGCTGCCCCACCTCTCTGGGCACCCTGTGCCAGGGTCTCAGCACCCTTCTGGGGAAGAAATTCCTCCCAATTCCCCAGACTCTTGGCAAGCAGTGTGCAGGGAGAGCAGCAGGTTGGAGCTGGATGGTTCCTACTCTGTGGGGATCAGAAGTGAAACTTCATTTGTCTTTACATCAAGGGCCCCAATGTTTTAAAGCCTCTCAATTAAAAGCTCAGAGTGCTTGGCCATGCACAACTCCAAGTGGGAATGGGAACCCCTTCTCACTGTCTGCTCTGATTGGTGTTCATGTGGATTACATTTTAATATTAAGCTGGCAGCTTAATTATAAAGGATTATTAGCAGATCATGAGAATATTGCAGTGAGATGGGGGTCATGCAGAGGAGAATATTAAGAGCTGTCTAATCTTTGACCTCTTTCTCTGAATCATTTGGAAATCACTGTGCAAATAGAGCCACTCACTAAACTCCACAGGGCATTTTTTTCCCCCTGCTTTTGAGCCATTGCTGGATCTGCTGAATTTATCTGGTTGTTTTGCTGTTTGCTTTGTGGGACAGGGACATGTGTTTCCCTCAGCCTTTGCACCTCCCTAAGCTCTGGAGTCAGACAGATCATGACTTGCTTTGTGTGTGGAAGCCTTGTGGCAGCAAAGGCACTTTAGGGGAGGGGAGATAACACGTGTGAGGGACATTTGGAGTCAAGATAATTTCTGTGTGTATAGAAAGACTATCTGAAAATAGGCCATAATAAAATTACAGTAGAGTGTAGGACTAGCAAAGGCAGCTAAGCTTTACTTTGGGTGATAGGAGTGATCAGAATACAAGCAACACTATTTTTCTGTAAAGAGCTGCAGTGAGGTCTTAAAATAGCACTTATGTTGGCTTTTGTCACATTAACTGTGGGAACTCTGGTGGAAATACATTTAGGTACTTGAAGACCATAAGTTCAGAGATAAGCTTGGCTGATAGGGTGAGCAGCTTGCCTGAGAGGTAAATTGCATGCAGAAACCAAACATGACAGCCCAAGATAAAACACTTATTATGATTAATACCAGAAGATGTAACAGGCTTTACTCACTGCAGCCCCAGGAAACCTCACTTTTGCCAGATAATGTTTACAACTCCGATTGCACTCACAGGGCAGCCACATGCTTGCTGAGGAGATGGGCTCTTATCTGGGAAACTTCTCACCCGGCTGCATTGTAACTTCTGCATTATTCATGGCAAGGTTGGAGGAGATTTCCAAGTCTGGAAGATTGGATGCACCTATTAAAAACCCCGCAGCAGCCTGACAGCAAGTTTGGAGAATGAGGAATGAGAAAGTCCTCCTGGGAGAGGCTTATCCTATGAAGATTGCTAAATGAACACTGGTTTACACAGAAGGTGGCTAGTGAGGTTCACTCCAGTGTGTGCTGGTCTCTTGCAAACAGGACTGCCCTGCATTCCTCACCTCCTGCCAGGCCAAGCACAGTGCTGTGCAAAATACACAGCAGAAAATAGCACAGTAAAGCCTTTCCAGGTTCATTGCAGCATCTATTTTAGTTCCCTGTAAGTTAGCCTCACTTTTTAGTTCCATTTCTGAAATTTGTTTTGTTTTACCAAAGTAAGTTCTGCTTGAAAGAAATGAATGTTCACCAAATTCCTCTTTAAACTTTCTCCATAATCAAGATAATAATCAGTATCTATACTAGAGGACTAAATTTTCAATATAAACCACTAGAACATCCTAAGAGAATTTTTTTAATATAGCAGATAAAAGATAATATCTTTTTTTTTTTTTTTTGTATTTTTATATAGGATGAGTAAGATTAACAGCCAACTTACAAAACAGTATAAAGCAATACAAAAGCAACAGACAACCCCTATGGATCATGAGTGGAGGAAAGCAATCCCTATAACATTTGAAGTATTTTGAGGTCCTAGGCTTATTCTGCAACACTAATTCTGAGAAGCAGATACAAAAAACAAACAAACCAACAAAGTTGAGCTTCCTGAAGGTTCTAAATTGGACCAGAATGGTATTCTGATAAAGAAATTAATGAGATTCCATCTCCTCTGGGACCCCACAAGGTTTCCTTCTCTCATTTTTATTTCCTGACTTGTGAAATACTCCACAAAACAAAGAAAAAAATAATTTCAATATTGGTTTCTTGTGGCCAGGGGATGTAGCAGCAATGAGGAAAAATCTCATGAAACAAAATCCAACACTGAACTCAGAGGCAACACCAGAGAATAAACCACTGAATTTTATTGATCAGCCTAGAGAATATCTTAAACTTCCAAATAAAACTCTTCCATGTAGGCAAAAGAATACCCAACTTTTATCAAAGCCCAGCTAACCACTCATTGCTTCTTCTACATCCAGTCCTCAATAGTTTATCTAAAAAGAAAGCAGCAATAGGTGGCAAAATCCCAAGCAACAAGTCAAGAAATCTCTGTCTTTCTTTTTCTGATGCTTTTCCTATTCTTTTATTTGAACCTCTCCATCACTTCTAAACATCTGAAACCACATCTAAGAAAATGGGTAGACTAGTACTTAATTATATATATATATTAATAAAAAGGTGGGGGGTTTTTTTCTCCTTCCCTTTAGGACTATCAATTTGGCAAAACACCTCCATGCTCCCTGTGTTTGTGCCCAGATTTCAAGCCCCTTTTCAGGGGGAAGGGTTTCTTAGCAGGATGCTCAACCTCTCATCAGAATTTACCAGAAGGTTCCCAGTGACAAAAGAGCTCAGGCATTACCCTGGAGCTCAGCCTCCAACTCCACCTCTCTGCATGGTCACCCGAGTCCTGCTCTCTCCTGAGTTTTCTTCCTTGCAAGGAGTAAAATCTCTTGGAATTCAATTGCCATGTGTCAGGCCCTTCATAAAACAAAACACTGTGAACTTTGTACAAACCATTTCTCTCCAAACAGAAACAATATCATACAGAATTGCCTGGCAATAACTACACTCCAAAACATTTTTTTTCCCCCTTAATTAAATTAGGCATCAACTCATTGCAACAGGTTTGTTTTCCTGTTTGTGGGTTTTTTTTAATTAAACCTGCACCATCTGCCTCTGTTTATCTGTTTCACAATACTTTCATCTACCACTGCATGTTACTATTTTAAATGCATATTGGCTTTTGTACCTGCACAATGGTAGCTGGAAAGACACTTGTTCTAAGAGGATAGCCAGTGCAGAAAGCACCACAGCACAGAAAAAAAATAAGGGAGAAAATCCTAGAGCAGGACAGGTAATGAAAAGAATGTTTTGTTAAAGAGGAGACATTTAAACAGGGCAGCATTAAACCTTGGAGACCTTCTACGTGAGCAGGGCTGGGGGATTAATTTAGATATACTCACATTAAAAATTCAGATTATAAACAGAGGAGAAGAGATTTCAGATCTGTGATTCTGATAACCACAAGTAACAGTGAAATTACCAAGGAGTAACATCAGCTTAGTCCTGTCTGACCCTGACTCTCCAGGTTATTCACAACTCCAAGCCAAGTTTCTTAGTTTCAGTTATTACTAATGGGCAGAGAAAGAGGGGCTGGCTCTGGAGAGGCATCACCCCTTTCCCTGCAATACCACTGTGGAGGGAAATTCCACTGAGCCAAGGCCGTGATCAGCCTGAGCACCCCTCCCATCACTGCACCTCCCCAGCACAAACATCACCCTGGTGTGTAACCACTCCAAGTCTCCTCACTGATCTGGACGAAGAGGGAAGTGGAAGAATTGTGCCCTGGCTCTTTCTCAACTTTAAATCTTTACCAGACAAGATTCCAGTGGAAATCCAAGCCCACGGGTTCTGAAGGCTCAGCATTTCTTCTAAAGGACTGTCAGCCAGCTCGAGACAGTTCTCACTTCACACACCAAGTGCAAGCCATCCTTTCCCTGAGCTGATTCCAGGTGTCCTGAGCTGTGATGTACATTCCACAGCCTTTCCCAAAGCATCCCACAGGTGCAGCTTGGGCCCTCCATCCAAATTCCCTCCTCCCCTAGCACAAGGATCTGCTGCTCCTCTTGGCACACGGAAGGTTTGAGGGAGTGCTTGTCATGAGCTCAGCTCAGCAGCCCATTCTGAACTTAGTCTAAGTCTAAAGACAAGCCAAAGCTTCACACATCTGAGCTCTCCCCTTCAGCACCCGTCTAACGCTGTCTTAAGCTCAGTGCAAGTCCTCCTGGGTAAATTAAACAAGCAGGTTTTGTTTCTGCCTACCAAATGTATTTATTCTGTGTGCAACTTGCATAATTTAGGGCCTGATCCTCTAAAAATTTGCCACTGTGCCTTCTAGGCTTTGCAGGGCTTTTTTGGGTGTGTTTTCATCACAAGCCTGCCAGCAGCTTTTAGGGAAATTGGGCAGTTGAGTGACCAGAAATTATTTATGAAATCTTAAAAGGCCAGTGCTGAAACTGTATTCTTTTTGATCTACTGCAAAAATCTGACATGATATTAAGATTTCTGACTTTGTAAGGTGAGAATCAGTTCTTTCTTCTTTGGTCCAACTTAAGAAACCCCACTGATTTCATCACAGATCTGCAGGAGAATATGGGGCAGTAATTTTAGCTTGCACAATACACTATTCTTCTGCCAAATCTCCTGATTATTCACTGACTTTGGCTGCCTACCATCTGCATTTTTATTGTAGGCAAGAATAGACCAATACAAAACCTATACCTCAAAATTTCTCCAGATTTAAGGCCAGCAAAACCTGAATCTAGCTTTGGATCAGATATTTTGTGACTGAAGCAAGAATTAATACTAAAAAGCAAGGAGATGCAATAATGAGGAAATGTGTTCTCAGCTATGCAGAGGATAAATATCTTTATTCACCCTCTCAACTTCAGCTTAAACCAGAAAAACAAACATGAAAATGCTAATAATCATATTTCAATTTCAAGACCTCCTGGCCCCAGAGGAGTGGGGTCCTGGTGACAGAGGAACTTGGGAGCACTTAAACTGCCCCTCCCAGAAACACCACCTCCCACCACGGCTTTGAGTAAACCCAAGTGTTTGTTGGCATGGCAAAGGGGCAGAATGACACCCTCCCTGACTGCTGTGAGAGATTAGAAACCAGAAGAATCCTACTGACCCCAAGAGGCAAGAATAAATTAGATCTACTGCACACACACCCCAGATTCATTATATGAGCACAGGGGCATGGAAATCATGGACCAGGGTAGAGGTGGAGTTGGGGGTCACTGCAAACCAGCTCAGTAGCTCCAGGACTGGAGACAAAGCAGTAGGTTTAAGCTCTGGAATTGCCCAGGAGCTCCCCGACAAGCACAGGGGGGATGCCCAGTAGCTGCAGTGTGGCCAACACCCAAATCCATGGCTGAGGAGCTCACTGCAGGGC
>JAOEGS010010695.1:73503-84425 GCA_025447755.1 Corythornis vintsioides
ACAAGCACAGGGGGGATGCCCAGTAGCTGCAGTGTGGCCAACACCCAAATCCATGGCTGAGGAGCTCACTGCAGGGCACCACAGCCCCCTGTCTCCAAGGAGAACAGCTTCCAAGAGGAGAAGGTCTCTCTGAGTGATTTCTGGGATTATCCAAGCACGTTCTGTAGCAGATGTGAGCTCTGCAGTGGCAGCTGAACTCTGCGACTCTACTGCAGTGCATTAGAAGAGTGGGAAGCTCTGTGACCACAGCAGGAATGTGGGGCTTGCCCATTTCTGCTCAATTTCAAACAGCACTTCTGGGAGTGTTTAGCAGACAGAGACATTTAGTTGTACATTTCTCTCTCTCCTCCCTTCACCCTCCCCCTCATCTTTATTATAGTGAAGTGTTTCATGCATTTGCCACAGTATTTCCTTGAACAAAATTCTTCCCTCAGAACCACTCACAACCTGGTACTTGGGGAAAAAAAAAAAAAAAAATTGGCCATTTTACCACATGCATCATGTCTAAAAATAAATCCGTGAGCTTTTTGACTACACAGATAAAAAGGTCATCCTTCCTCTGCCTGGCCTTTTGCTCCTATTTGAAACAGAGCTTCTCTGACACACTACTGTGTTCAATCCATTGGGAAACCTCTGCAAATGCAAAAGATCAACTGCTTCAAACCTGCCAATTAATGTCATATTACTGTGGTTTTACTCAGCTTTCTGGCAACAGGATTCCTTCCAAGGCAGTCAAAACCTGAGCTAAATAAGCTCTATTTCTTTTAATGAGGTGATGCACAATCTCTCTCATTCACACTGGTTTTCACAATGAATGTTTGAAGGTGAATGAATTTCTTTCTGGGCAGTTTCTTTCCTTCCCACATTTACATATCTATTGAAATGCCATGTATGGGACTGATAACAGTATCTCTGTGTAGACTTTTCAGTTGTGCTGATTTTCCCCTGAGAGTCTGGCTAGCTTCACAAAGTGCCCAGATAAGGAAAATCACTCATGTCTTACAGAGTATCTCACAGAAATGAGTTCTGCCACTGGCTTTGGTTTATTTCTGCCAGGAAATTGTACAGTAATTTGAATTTATTAAATACATTCCTGAAAAAAAAAGACATCTAGTCAATAAAGAATATGAACAGATTATCAAGTTGCAGTTTGGGCTGAAAAAATGAGTTACTAGAGTTAAGTGAGGTATCAAATGTATAGAAGCAGCCTTTTTTTTCTGGACAAACTAATCAAGCAAGCATATAAACAACAAAAAAATCAAGATTTTTCTGGATGTGTTAAAAAAAAAAAAAAAGCAGTGCACAAGAGGGTATTTTATAAATGATTTAGAAAGGTTGCTCCTTTTAATTCCTTTCAAACCCAAGTATTTCTAAATAAAAGTGACACAGGCTCTTGAATGAATGATGGCCTTTGTCAAACATTGGACTGCCAGGTCACAGTCCCCCATGAATCAACCAGATTTAGGGAAATCTATAAACCACTATTTCATTCTCATCACACAAAAAAAATAACCCAGGCTGGGATGGAGGTTTATAATTAGGATATTACTCCTTGGCACCTAGACACAACCAGTTTAAAGGTGGCAACTGGGAATGACCACAGCAATGACAAGGAGCACCAGGAAAGGTCTAACATCCAGCTGGGTTAAATCCCCCCAGGGGGCTGATTCCACACTGCTTTCCACCATTCCCTGGTCACAGGCATCCCAGCCAGTATGAAAAGCTAGCAAACTAGACAGGATTTTACACTCATCTCTCCTCCTGAAGGCTGGACAAGCAGTTCAGAAGTTTAATTTGTTTTCACCTCATATTTGCCTGAAATATATATATTTACATATGGTTTGCAGATATAAGAATGGCATAAAGAGACAGATTTAAAAATATATCTATTTCAATATCTATTTCTATATCTTATTTAAAAAATATTTAATTTAAATAAATAGATTTATTTACAGAGATATAATCCCCTTCTTTATTGCTGAAAACTGAAGCTTTGACAAATCTTTTTTTTTTTATACAAACAAAGGAAGAGCATCTTGAGTAACTGGCTTTAGTCTGTATCTACTGGATAATTTCTGTGTGTTTGCTTCCAGTTTTAAGCCATGCTTGCATATCATTACCAGTGGCAGGAAAGCACACATTTGTAGGTAATGCTCTAATCTCACAGTCAACTCCAATAATCTTTGTGTGGCAGGCTTCTGACTGAAATTGTTTTACAGTCCATATGTATGTGAAATACCATAGCTGTGGATGCAGAGCAGAAAAGGAACAGAGCATGTAAAGCTTTGCTAGATGTTCCCACTATTCCACAGGCAAAAAAATAGGATTTAGCTGCAAAGAGCTTGTTCTGGATGCCTGTGTCTCCATGGGGATCTCACACATTTCAATGATACCATGAGCACCACATAGGATCACAGAATAACCCTGCTTGGAAAGGACCTCTTGGATCAGAGTCCAACCATAACTACAAAACAAAAACCACCTAAATACCTGACAAATAGGAAAAAAACCAAAACCAATCCAAAAAACATCCCCAAAAAACACCAAAAAAATCCACAAATGCCACCAAAGGCACACAACCCACTCCATGCCTGTCCCTAGAGCATGTCCTGAAGCACCCTGGCAACTTGTTTCTTAAACCCCTCCAGGGATGGTGACTCCAGCCCCTCCCTGGGCAGCCTGTGCCAGGGCCTCACCACTCTCTCCATAAAGAATTTATCCCTAATATCCAAGCTAAACCTCCCCTGCTGCCACCTCAGCCCATATTTTGATGAGCAGCCCATATTTTGATGTTCAGACCACATCATTTCCCTAGTGCATAAAATTCTGGCAGCAAGTCATTCAAAATGAGGATGGTACCATTAAGTGCTTGGTCAGTAGTGAAAAGATCCAGCACCATTTAACTAGACTTTTTTTCTATTAAAAAACCAATCCCTATGAGATCTTTAAGAAGCCCAAACTCATTTTTCCACTTGTACAAGAATCCTTCAGCTCTAGAGTGAGTTCCTCCTGCAATGACAAGGATTCAGACACACAGAGGCAAGCAAAGCCCAGTCCATTAAATGAAGTTATTACAAGAAGAATCCTGCTGACATCAGAGCAGCAACTGGCATCACCTTGGTCAGAGCTGGCAAGCACATGGCACCTGAGCAGACACCAGATGGGAGATGCCACCACACCATGGCTGGGCTAATTTGGGCACAGCTCACCTTGCACCCCTGAATTGATGATGTGCACCCCAGGGCATGCTTGAATGGGCTGTCTCTGCCCCCTCCCCAGCTCTGCAAGGCTCCAGGGACTGCTTTCACTGGTGCAGAGTCCCATGGACACTGGGTAACCTCCTGAACTGTAAAATAGAAGCCACCATCCCTGAGTCCTCACATCTGTGTGGAATGAATTCAGCCTGAAATGAAGGTATGTGGGGGCAGAAAGGCACAAGAGAGCTTGCCAATGAGAATAAACACTATGAAAACTGAGTCACTTCCTTTGTTTTTCTTCCTCTCTTGATTAATATAATCAGATAATTATATTAATACCTATAGCTCAAAATTCTGTGGAAAAGAAAAAAGTACATTTTTCAAGAAAGCAAAAAGAAACTATTTGGCATTTCTTATTTATTGATAACGAATAAGCTTGCTAGTTGTTGATATAAAGCAGCAGCCCAGGACTGACATGAACCAGCACAGTCTGGGATGTCAACGTTATAAATCATACAGGGGAGGCTCCTGTTATGCAACATCCCACAAAACTGGAGCACTGGCCATTTTTTAAAGTAATAAAGTTAAAGGGTAAGTAGGTTACTTATCACGTTACAGCACTCAGGCTTCAGCTGGTACAACACTTAAAAATACACAGATGGGCACTGGAGTCTCTACATCAATTTGTAATTTCTGCACTGGAATTACAGCCTAAAAACCCGTGTAGCCCTGAAGGAGCCTTTGGGAAGGAAAACAGAAGAGGTATCATTACATAATTATATCTGGGAGGGAGAAATGCCATCAGATGTCAGAGGCAGATTCCAAAGCTAAAAGTGTAGCGTGAAGAATTTTCAGGGCTAGGAAGGTTAATCATCTTTTTGGAGGAACTGTAGGAAACCAACACCTAAACAGCTACAGCACACACTAAATATGTTCCACTTCCCCAGATTCAGTCTTGGTTTAGTTGACTGCTTTTAGTGAGAGGAGAAATTCAGAATTTAATTGAATGTACTGAAAAATCTAAATAAAAAAACCCACAAATAAACAACAACCCCCCAAAAAACCCTCCAAACCAACCACCTTGCTTGCAAGGTTTCGTATATTCAGCAGTTCCCTCTGTTGTAAAATTAAGAGGTGACTTCAAGTTGCCAAGCTGCTCAGAGGCAGGAAGGTGTAAAAAGTGATGAGCTTCATCTTCCTGTACTGGAAGTGGGGGGAAAAGAGTCAACCAGCTTTCATCCCTTCCCATGGACAACCCTGGCAGCAGAGGCTCACAGAGAAACCTGTATTATTAAGGCTGGACTGTTCCAATGAAATTAAAAGGGATCTTTCCCCTGAAAGCAGAAATCTTGCCAAGTCACCCAGAAGCTCCCTGCACTGCTTTCTCTTGCTCAGGCTGGGTTGTTTTTGGACTGAAGTTCTTGGGTGACCTGGTGAAATCCAACCCCTTCCCATGCTGACAGAATGGTGATTACAGAGCTATTCTTAGCCTTGTGACAGATCTAATAGCTGCTTCAGCTACTACTGCTTTGCAAATGATTCCCATCCATTCCTCGGGGCTATTGTGTTGTAAATCTTGCTACCAATTCCAGAATATTTTGCAAATATTTCCTTTCTTTTATGTTCAACAGTTTCATACAGTGTTAATATTTTCTCACTAAGAAATAGCTAAAAAAACAGCCTCTAAAAAATCATCTGCTGATGGGATGATGTTGAAGTTCATTTTGGGACCTACCAAGTGCAAGATGCATTTTTGTGTCAGGGAAGTGTTTCCAGGACCAGGTCCTTACTTTACCAGGTGTGTTCTTTAAGGATGAACGGAGTTGGCTGAAAGGGAATTTGCAGATGTGAGAACAATCCTACAAAGCTTGGCTGCATAACCTGCAATGCCCGTTGCAGCTGCAGTGCAATCCCAATGAAGCTCATCACTTCTCAAACCCCATGTTATAGTTATTTCAATACCATCAACAATCTATCACTTCAGGGAATAACTCCTCATTTCCAGCATATTCCCTCCCCAAAGATGCCTTTTAAGGCTATTTTGAAGGCTATTTTTTAGCAGTCTTCCTTACAGCTGCTGCCTTTGATACCTCTGTTGTTTTGTGAAATTCAGTAGTAGGGAGCTCACTTTAACTCCTCCACACTACATCCAACCACAAAAACTCGTGGGATTTTTCAGGGACTCCAGCTGATAAAGGTGAGATTTATTTCAGTAATTGCCTACTCTCTTCAGACAGCAGTTTTACAGTTTTTTCCTCTACTAGCACCTCTGTGCTGGGGTTTCTCAAATTGAGACTTCTTCCTACCTGCTCTGGAAGCTCCAGCCAGGGACTGGGAGCAGGAAATTGGTGCTCAGTTCTCCTCCCAGTCCTCTGTGCTGCACACACACACACACACACACACACACACACACACACACACACACACACACACACACTCTTTTATCCTTCCCTTATCTCTCCCTGGGCTTTGGCTCATAATCCCCACTTCAGGCCACTTCCCCAAGTCTCTCAGGAAAACATGCTATTGCAAGGCTGATTTCATTCCTTCTTTTTTTCCTCTGCAGCAAAAGGTTTCTCCTTGACAGTCCTTTCCATCATGCCAGGACAGAGCCAAATGTTCCCCTGTTCCACTTGGTTCTCTAGCCTGTGTTTTGCCTGTGATGCAGTAACAGCACTTCTTGCTGGAAGACTCTTGAGCTTTATGATGTCACTTAACTAGGAACTTTAATAAGAGACCTAAAATTTTATTTCTTATGAGTTCTCCAGCTGCTCTGCTCCCTCCCTGCAACTTTTCTCCAGCTACCACAGTTCAAACTGTACAACCAGAGTGCAGAGGGAATTCTTGCTACAGGAACTCAGAAAAAAAATAGGATATCAGAGAACAGAGAGGGGGAAAAAAAAGGCACAGCCCACATTACAATGTGTTTGGAGGGTGTGATTAAACACAGGCAGCAAGACACACTTGGAAACTAAAATCTTGATGCTCCTCCACACACAGCTCCTGGATGGTTTACAATAATCCTCACAACCTTCAGGAAATGCTCATTGTTCCTATGAGTTGATCTCAGCATGTAAGAGGCAATAAAACCCTGCTCTCTAGCTGTTGGATGAGGCAAAGCTGGGCCCTTGGCCCTGATCCATGTTTCCCATGAGATCAACAGCACTTTGATAGGTAAAAAAAATAGGCTGCCTAAAATTTTAAGGCTTTTCTAAATATATTTAGGTGTAAAAGTATAAACAACTGCTCACAGAATTTCTACTATAGAAGCTGAAAATGCAAAGGAATAGTTTTCACTGATCAGCCTCTCCATTTTACATCACTTTTTGGTGTTATTTGGTTTCTAAACTTCCTAGACAATAAAGGACAGGCTGTCTGCACAGCAGCATTGTTTTTTAAAGCACTGAATTGTTTTTGTGGTGCAGCAGCATAGCAATAAGCTTGTAAACTCGAGGATGCCCAAAGATTCACCAAGATATATGAGAAATTCAGTTATTCACACGAGAAGGAGAATCAGGTAAGTAAAACTGCTTTTGTCTGGAGTGTACCAACCAACCCTGCGTGGATCAGATGAGGTTCTGCTTGCTGGCAATATTCCCAGCAGGCAGCAGGGTACAGACAACAAAGCTGGGAACAGAGCAGACCCTCCGTGGCTGTTGAGGGTTGCAGCTTTTATTAAAAAGAAGTATTTCCAGCTGTGATGTCTATGGAGAAGAACTGCTTACTCAGAGCCTGAAGGGAAACCATAATGCCATTTTAACATCCACTTCCTAAGCATTTACCTGTAGCAAAGGCTTACAACAAAAGAACAAAACCTTAACTCACCCCGAGTGGAGCAGAAGCCCAACAATGCTAGTTAAGAATGCACATTTTAAAACACCTGGCCTTTAAAAACCAGGGAGAGGTGCAGTGTAAATTCCATGGTTTTTTCTGAGTCAGTGTTTATCTTCCTAAGCCCTGGAGGACATCAAGCTAAAGCATTTGACAAAGGAAAATGCAGCATGAGCACTCTTCAGTGAAATTTTGCTGGTGTCTGAGGGAAGCATCCCATCCTACTGATGAGGTATAAGACCAGCAGGGATGGGTCAAGATTTCCCAGTATTCATTTCTGTTTTCCTGCTGTTTATCCACAGTATGTCTGGAGAAAAGAAGCACGGGGCAGCATTCCCTACCCTGAAGTCCTGTAGAATAGACACAGGAGAAAGGAAAGGGGGAGGAAAGAAGCAGAAGTGGCTGCTGAACCTCTCCAGGTTAACCATGAGGTGTGTGGCAGGGAAAGAGCTGCCACCAAGCCCTCAAAGGAGCTGTTGCATGGCACCTTTTGATCCTTCAGTGCCCAGCAGTGTTGTATTCCCCACACTGGGCAGCACTGGTGCTTTTCCCTGGACAATATTCAGTGTATTGGCAGCCAAACAGCAAACACACCTTCAGGAAAGAAACTCAGCTCTGGCAGGATCTTGCTTTTGGGGCTCATTCTCACTGGATGAGCAGTTGCTTCCTTACAGTGACTCTTCCAGGCAGGTTCCAAAAACCTACTTTAGGCCCCTCCTATCCCAAGGGATTCACCAAATTGCATTTTTCTTTTCCATGGGTGGCACTGGAATGAATCAACTTGTCCCCTCCTCGATCCCCCACTTGTGAGAGGCAGGCACAAAGAACCTGACTCTGCTTTCTGGCCTGCTCTGGGTTAATGGGTGTAGAGGCTGTTTTTATTCATCTCTGTTATGAATGCAATCCTCACACAGCTCACAGGGATTCACACTGCCCTGTTCAACCACACTCTGTGGAGAAGTCCTAATTAAAGGTAGTATTGAGTCATGAGAGTTGTGAGAGACAACCACCCAACAACAGGAGTTAAACTCAGCACAGTCAGTCCTATAATAGAAAAATACAGCTTTTTAGGATTGCTTGGAAGAATTGTCCAGGTAGAAGTGACAGCAACAAAGAGGGTACAACAGAATCAGTTTAGATTGTTAAGGATGCAAAAGAAAAAAAAACCCCAAAGAATAAAAAAAATATCTATGAGTAGAACAAAGACTCCTTTATGAAAAAAAAAAAAGGTTAAAGAGAGATCATTATTTAGTCTGTGATTATTATTAGCATAGTGCTTCCTGCAGGGAAGTACACCTAGCTGGGGCTGGAAAAGCAGCAGTAGATAAAGCAGAGTGCTCACAACTTAGCAACAGCTTTGAAAGTATTGTCAATAAAGCTCCAGAGTTTGAAGCAGGGCCAAGTGATAGTACGTGATAATACTGCACAATTGAAGCAGCACTTCAGTATCTAATCTTGGGATTAGAGCAGATCTGGAGGTTCACACTATTGAAACCATGTCAAGGCTGAATTTATAGCTCTCCTTGGCAGATAAAAATAACAGCTACGGATTATTGGAGGCAAACTTTGATATACTTCACCCAAAAAAATGCCTATCTTAAAACCATGGAAACTTTCTTTTTCATCCAAAAAAAAGAAGAAGAAAATTCTCAGCTGCAGTAGATGCTGAGGCATCTGGTTTCCACTATCCTGTGTTTATATGAATGTTTCTAAGGATCCAGCAGCTCCTTGATATTATGGACTCTGATAAAAAAAGTTTAGCTGAGCAGAAGACCTGGCTACAGAGCAGCCTTTTACCACATGGGTGGACTTCATATGCCAGGTACAATCATCACATTCTCCCCTGTGGGCATGCAGGTATTGGAACTGTTCAAGTGGAATATTTAGCACAAATTCTGAAGTTGGACAAGTAAGGGTATTAATTTGTTATTTTTTTTTCAGTTTACTGAAAAAAAAAAAAAAAAATCTGTTGTGCATCTACACACATGCATAGATATATATATATATAAAAAAAAAACAGCAGAAAGAGGAGGGACCCAAAGAGAGTGTTGTCTTGGTTTGGAAGCCCAGAAAGCAAAAGAAAATAACTAAAAGAGGAAAGAAAAAAAAAAAGCCAGGGGAAAAAAAAAAAAAAAAAGAGAGAGATGCCATATTGGAAAGTGATCTGGAAAGTGATCTTTTAAATAACTGTTTTTTCAAGTTGCACTGAGAAGCTGCCCAGGATATAGCCAAATAAGATGACATCTGCTGTGCCAACCTCTCCCTGCCATACTGGTAATATCCTGCATGTGCTGCTCCAAGGGTCCTCACTGTTTGTTTTTCAGCTCCACAAACCACACATTTGGTAGAAACCCTTGACAGATTTTTCTTTTGTTTCCACATTTGCATGGAATTTCCAAAGTGAAAATTCTTGCCATAAAACTGGGTTCCTTTTTTTAGCCTGACTGACAGATGCAGCTGCTTCAGCAAGAACAAAACTCAACTCTATTAAAGCAGTAATCCTTCCATCTGACACTGTCACACAGCACAGATGTCCTTCCACAGGATTTCTGTCAAGGGGATGGTTTGCCATTCCAGGCTGACAGGTAGGGCTGGGGATGAGCAGCAGAGATGCTTTTCAATGCCTTTCATCAAATTGAAACCAATCTTTCTGCAATTCACTGTGGAGCAACATCAATTATTACTCTGCAGTAATTGCTTCCATTTATACACATCTAAATGCTCCTAAACTTTGGAAATGGGAGAGCTTCCTGACCAAACCCACAGCACCTGCCATTAACTCTTGAATGGCTCAAAGCTGGAGACTTCCAAGCAGTGATTTAAACTTCCTTGAATTTTTTTCCACACTTTCCTCTTGGCAGAGCCAGAGTAGCTGGGATGCCTTAGTAAAGATAGAAAGATATGCAGAAAATCCCTATTTCAGTAGTTTAAAATCATTCCTAACATAGTTTTTTTCTATTCTGGATATACACAATACATGGTGTTGATCTAAGGCAGAGGTTTTCTGGCTTGCACAGGCCTCATGGAATTCACCTGCAGCTTCACCACTCACAATTATTCTGGCATCACCACAAATCCATACTGACTAGAGTGTGCATTGCTGCTTCTCTCTGGACAATCCAACATAGTCTAGAAGCCACAATAATCTATGCACCAGACATGCAGGACAAGGGAATGTGTCATTGGGTGAGTTTCCTTGGTGCTCTTGAACCAAAACTCACCATAGCAAAGAAGTTCTTTTTCTTTCCCAGTGCAATAGCTGTGTTTTCTCAAAGCATGAGCTCCCTTGTACAATCTCTTTTCTTTAAGAAGCTCCTTGAATAAACAACAGCACATTTCCTTATTCTGAACAAGAAAAATCTCTAGGCTAATTGACAAACAGACTTTTACTTCTTTGTCCTTTGGTATAAGAGAAACAAGCTTTCAAAAAGACACATTTCTTTCATTTGCAAGAAATTAAATCCAGGTTTAAAGCTTTTCTCCAGCCCACTACTGTTTGCTTTCTTTGGAGGGAAGTTACAGCAGTGCCAAGTCCTGGGAAGAACTCTGACATGTGTTGGCAATCTTGCAAACTGAATTTAGAGTCCCTCAGACTCCATATTGGGATATTTATTAAGAGCAGGTCTTGCCTGAAGCTCTTTATGGGAGTTATGTTAAGCCACTGGCACTCTCTTCCAGAGTGAGTTTCCTGTTGTTTATCCCTGATGATGTTTAGAGCAATGCTAATCCTCATCCCGGGGCATCCCACTGAGATACAAGTCACATTATTAACAGCTAGGAGTTTTGATCACAATTTCCAACAGGGCCTTACAATTTGATTTCTGGAATCTCCTGCACAGCTCTTTCATTCAGACAAATCACTGCTGGCTGGAGACAAGTAAAAACAAAATGAGA
>JAOEGS010010696.1:0-10583 GCA_025447755.1 Corythornis vintsioides
CAGCCCCTGCCAGGCTCTGCCACCCTCACTGGGAAAAAGTTTTTCCTTGTGTTTCCCCTAAACCTCTTGTGCTCCAGTTTGCATCCATTGCCTCTCGTCCTGTCATTGGATGACACTGAGCAGAGTCTGGCTCAGAAGTGTGACTTCCAATATCAAACATCCCAAGGAATTGCAGTGATAATAGAGCAGAAAAAAATATGCATTGTTTTCCAAAGGGAAGTCATTGTGTGTTGATAGATTGCTTGGCTTCACCTAAACAATTCAGATGATACACAGAATAATTTGAACAATTTCTGCTACAGAATAGCATATTGTCCAACACCATAGATTCACAATGGTAAGAACAGGTGATGGAAGCTGACGTTTTTCACTCTTTCTATGGCATCTTAAGGCAGAAATGCTTTTTAAAATACCTTGCCTGAAATAAAGTATCAAACAATGCATTGCAAAAACATGAATTACTTCCAATTCAAACATTTGAATGCTGCCAATCTTAATATGTGAATCAATATTAGTCTCAAAGGCAATTACAGGGAAAACAGAAGAATTACAGTAGTAGAAAGAAGGGATTAATTTCTAGTTATCTTACAGGAGATAACAGTAAGCAAATTCATAGTGAACATCATTTTATAAGCCATAGAACAAAGCCTTCTCCTTCTTGAGGACTGTGGGAAACAGACAACTGTGGTTCCAAACACAGCTCTTACTGAAAAAAATATTAGTAATACTGCATAATAGCTACTTTTGAAAAGAGGGGATTTATACGTCTAGTGTGAGTGCATTTCTGCCACAGAAGTCTCATGACATTTTGAACCAGAACAAAGCCACATCAAGCTGAGGAAACACAGAGTTGGGAAGAAGAAATAATTTTTTTGCTCTTCAAGGTAGAGTCAACTCTGAAGCAACAGATCACTACAGTACACAGAAGTTGTGCCTAACGGCAATGAATTTAAATTGCAGCAATACTGACCTTGATGAAAAGCTATTTTAAAAAGCTGCATTAGTTATGTCTCCCTCAGGGTTGTTTTTCAAACAAACCCAGAGAGTCAGGAGAGCTTCGTGTGATTATGAAATATGATGGAGGTACAAGACCAAGAGGACATCCTGGGTCAGAACAACTAGGCCAACATATGCCTTAAAGGTGCTAGCACAACATGCTTGAGGAAGCAGCACAACAGGACAACTAGGTACAAATTTCTGGTGTTGCCTTTCTCCCCCTCCCAGCCTCTGTAGAGCTTCCCAGAGTCTCAAAATGAGCAATTAATTGGTTGACCAAACCAGCAGTAGCTTTGGTACACACTAATTTACTGAGGTTATTGCAAAGTGTTTTTACAGATATATTTAGAAACATTCATTTTAGAGCTTTTCAGCATGTCCTGTATCACAAAATACATACCCAGAATCAATCAACACCAGGTGTGTGTGATGTAAAAAGTAAGAAGCCTGTGAGGAGGGAGGCTGTAAAAAGCACCAATGAGACTAGGAACAACAGTGGTCCAGAGCTGTCGACTGTGTCATGAACTTTAGTAGGTGTTCAGCACCTACAGATAATACTGAGACTCCATTCTTCAGTGACATACAAGTTACTGTACTCTTTAGGTGTATTTCTGACAAAAGAGACATTAGAATAAAGCTCTGAAGAAGCTACTTCAATAGTTGAAGCACATAAAAGGAACATTTTAATAGGCTGCTGTGTAAATTAAAATAGCAGTGCTCAGCCAGCCCTGGAATAACAACACATTAGGTTTGTTCAACACTGTTTTCATCAAAAAATTTTGAAGTACTTTAATAATTTAAATGTTCCATGAAATTATTCAAAAAACCCCCAAGCATTTCTATACAAGTCATTTCCCAAGTTAATATTACAATCCTCCATCCTCCTATTGGGTTCCCCTCTTATAAATTTGCTAATGTGTTCAAAAGATGTATGTTAATTATAAAGCACATACTATGAGCAACCTGTATGAAAAAGATATTATTTTGACTTACAGAAAGCAAGAGTTAGATGAAGACTCTTAATTAAGAAAGTCCATAACCAACATGAATAGGTATATTGAGAGATAAAAGTCCTGGGTCATTTATCAAGCAGTAATAAAATGGATGTAGTGTAACTCAAGAGATGCCAGAATTAACAGTGAAATGCTGAGGTGAAAAGAACCCAATAATTGTATTACATATGCTGTTGGTACTTCAAAAATGTTGGTACATTATGCATTGTGATGGAAGCTTAAAAGACACTTCTTCCCTAACAAATAGTACACTGGTTCAAGGAAATATCAAAAAAAGCCCAGACTATCCATAGAGATCACAATGCTTAAGAAATTATTTATGCAACAAAAGAAACTGCAGCTATCAAATGGGGGCAAGTTTCCAGAGGAGAAAAGAGAGGATATCAACACAGCCTGACTGCAATTTTCTGTATTGTCCTTCATGACCTTTTGTTTGTTAATGAATTGAAAGTATAAACCAGTTCTGTGATATTGTTCAGTTCCTACTTTACCAGCTGTATCACAAAATATCTCTAGGACAATAGAATAACAGGCTTAAATGATTCAAACTGTGGAAGAAAAGCTCTGAAAAGGGTGGTGATGGTTAGTATGTCTACTACATTCTGAGCATCTATGGTAATAAAGTAATTTTAAATCAATCAATTTATCCAGAAGTGAATCAATCTCAGCACTTCTCAGTAAAAAAAATTTCTACTAATCAATGAAAACCTTCTCCTGGCAGCTGAACAGTTAAGTGAACTGATGCAGAACCTTTCACAAGAATAAGGTAGAAGAAAATGTAATTTATATAGTCTCTCCAAGAATATTCGAAATGTTTAGTTAGCACAGAACATTAGGCTGAAATGCACAAAGGAAAAAGGAAGAAATCAGTGGGAAAAGTTTCTGCATATAGCTGTTTGATTTATTTAAAATAAGGGTATGGATGTTCTCTATTATGCCTGCTTATTCTGGTAATATAAATCTGAAAAACAAGAAATATTTACTTTTTTTTTCCCCTAAAATCTCTTTCCTTTTGGCATTTAAATCCACTTTTCATCTTCTCAGACAAAATATCTAAGTTAAATAATATAATATTCCTTAGTGTTTGTCATTCTGCTAGCACAGAACTTTCAAAGAACAATCTCCTTGAGAAAAACTGTCTGTCAACAGAAATAACAAAAGCCCCACTGCTTAATTCTGTGTGTCCTAAGTAGGGACATAAAAGTCCCACTGCATACTCTGCTGATAGAGATTGATCATAGAATCAGAGATGTTGGAAGTGACCTCTGGAGAATACTGAGTCCATCACCCCAGCCGGAGCAGCATCTCCCAGGGGAGGCCACACAGGAAGAGATTCAGGTGGTAGGAAACAGATCCATCCTCTCTGGGTAGCCTGTTCCATTTCTCCATCACCCTCACAGGAAAGTTTCTCGTCATGTTGAGGTGGAACTTCCTCTCAGTTTGTGACCATTACCTCTCATCCTATCCCTGGGCACCACTGAAAAGACACCAGTCCCTTCTACTTGACACCCACCCTTCAGATATTTGTAAACCTTAATAAGATCCCCTCTCAGTCTTCTCCATACTGTTGCACCAGATCTCTCAGACTTTCCTCTTAACAGGGATGTTACAGTCTCTTTATCACCTTCGTAGCTTTCCATTGGACTCTGGTGTTTCCTTGTCCCTCCTGAACTAGTAGGACCAGAACTGAACACAATAATTCAGATGTGGCCTCACTAGTGCAGAGTAGAGAGGGAAGAGAACCTCCCTTGACCTACTGGCCACTCTCTTCTTATGCATCCCAGGATACCATTGGCCTTCCTGGCCACAAGGGCACATTGCTGTCCCATGGATTACTGTCCAGCAGGACTCCAATGTCCTTTTCCATGGAGCTTCTTTCCATCAGGTCTGCCCTTCACCTATAGTAATGTGTGGTGTTATTCCTACCCAGGTGTAGGACTGTACACTTGCCCTTGCTGAACTTCATTAGGTTCCCCTTTGCCCAGCTCTCCAGACCTCACTGAAAGGCAGCACAACCTTCTGGTGTGTCAGCCACTCCTCACAGTTTTGTACAAGCAAGTTTACTGAGGGTACACTCGGTCCCTTCATCCAGGTCATTGATGATGTTGAATAAGACTTGATCCAATAATGACTCCTGGGGAGCACCCCTAGCTACAGGTCACCAACTGGACTCTGCACCACTGATCACAACCCTCTGAGCATTATTGTTCAGCTAGTACTCAACCCATCTCTCCAAACTCTTGCAAGCAGAGCATGGAAACAAATATAAAGTCAGCAAAACCACCAGGCATCAACACACTTGCTCTTTATAGAACAAGAGTGCAGCAATTCCAGAAGTAAGGGGTTTCTCTGAAAATGAGGGAAACTAGAATGAACAAACAGAAAGAGCCATGCAAAGCTCTCAGCTAGAAGCCAGTCCTATAAAACCAGGAAGAAAAGCTGTTCTCCTGGGACATCTCTCATCACCTTTCAGGGCTTGTCTTTGCTACAGGACATTGATCAAGTACAGGAAGCTTGGAGGTAGAATTAAGTAATTTATAAAACCCTATAAAATTAATTAATGGATAGAAGAGCATCTCAAGAAAGAGCATTTTCTTTCATATCAAAAATAAAAATTTCACAACTTACACTTTCATTGGCTGGCTATTAATTCTGTTTAGAAAACAGTCTACCTAAGCAATACTTCAAGCTCTGTGTAGTTGTGGTATTGTGGGGTTTTTTTTCCACAAATAACATCTTTTACACAAATGAATCTTTCAGCACACTGAATCAAGTTTTATTCATTGTATATTATCCCTGATGGCCTAAATCCCCAGCTGCAATACACCAGTGCCACCCTTTCCCTTTATGCAAACTGAAGATTCTCTTTATCTGAACATGTTCACTCCAGCTGCTGCACTGCCATTTCTGGAGTGAAAAACTGTAGAGGGTTCAGCCATCTCCTGAACTGCTCAGATCAGTAAGTGAGAAAATGTTATATCAAAATGAGTCCATAAAGATAATTCAGTGAATGAACAAGTCAATCCACATTATTAGATGCATGAGCTATCTAGACATCGAGCCACATGCTCAATTTTTCACAATAAAAGTAGCTAATAAAAGAAGACCTAGATATACATGTTACGAAGTTCTGCCCAGGTTAGCTTGTGGAAAACAAATTATCTTATTGCTAAGAAAGGTAGGGATCCACTAATTACAACAACACAGTTTTTTTCCCTAATGTTAGAAAACATTGATTCACCTGCTGCTGACTATTCCTGCAGTACTGTGCTATTTAAGAGCAGCAATGGGATTATGAAGAAAATCCTCCCATCATCCACACTAATTCCTGTTGGTTTGGATCACCTAGGAATTTTGATTCATGTATCCCATATTCCTTCAGAGGAAACTAAACCATAATCTCTTCTCTAGCTGTAAACAAAGCAATGCTTCATTCCCAAGAGATAGAAATGTCTATACAAGTGTCCAGTCCTTTGGAGCACACTGAAACTGCTGCTTTCCTCTAATACTCACCTTGAATAGAACTGTCTCTTACAATAGTGTCTGCCATTAAGCCTTCAACTGTTAAATAGTGCAATAGCTACAAGACCATTTTTCTTGGCCAGCCTTTTAAACTAATCTGAATTAGGCTGCCTTGCCCTCATTTTATCTGCTATCTGTAATAACGGATTAGATTCCTGGAAGTTTACTCAGCAAATATTTAATGTTACTGGTCATCATCAAATAGATCAGTTGCATTAACCTTGTACATCAGATGAGCAACATGCTTAGAAAGCTTGCCATCAGCTCTAGTCATTAATATCTCAAACCCTTAATAACCTCTCTATACATCACAAGCCCAGGGTCAGGAAGTTAATAACATGTATTATCAACATTCTCAACTAAGCAATTGAGAGAGAAGAAAAGCACTAATGGAGAGAGATGGAAGGAGCTAATCTTCTATAAATTGAATTGAGGGTGAAATAGACCATAGGAGAATCACAGAAGTTAAGTGCATCAGAACCAGCACTGTTGAGATCTATAACAAATGTTTTATGTATGTGAATGTCAATAAAAAACCTAAATGAGTGAGTTAAAGGTATGGAGAGGCAATCTTTGCAGCAGATTGAAAAGGCTGCAATCACACATGTTTGGAGATATATTCTGATTGTATTTTAACAGCAGCTATTACTTAGAACATGAATTTCTAAATTCATAGGATAGCTGGTCATAATTTTTCTGCTTCTGGGGCTAATATCCAATAACAGCATCTCTGCAGGCCCTCCTATGATTTTCACATGGCACTGTTTGATCATGCAGTTTTGAAGTCTTCCACCCCACCTCACCATTTAAAGTATTAATTAATCATGGGAAAGTGGTAGGAATTTTTCCACAAGATGAAGTTTATTCATTTAATAAAATCAAGCAAGAAAAGCTAAGCACTTTCCACTGTATCTTTCTCATATGTCATGCCACTTGGTTTTGATCTTCATTTTGCTTTCATACATTGCCATCATATACAGGTCTACTAAAAGAGCTTAGCTCAAAATGCATCACAGACCTTGAGTCTTTTGTGAGCGAGAAAAATATAATTTCTTCCATTAAAAATATAAGAAAAATTTGGTTTTGAGAGCAACGAGACAGAAATAACTGATACACATGAGATGTAAGAAGCAGTCATTCTTAGTTTTTGAAAGAAGGAAACGAGAGAGACTTAAAAGCTCCTCTGCAATTTATACTAAAACCTGTAGGTCTGCACAGCTTGGTGTTTTGAGTTTGGCTTGAATTAAAACTGCTCTAGTGTTTCCTTGTGCTGTAAAAGGCAACAGTGACCAGTTAATAAAGAAGATCCTAAATGGCAAGTGTCTAGTGTACAATCATTTCTCCTGGTACTACTGAACTTCAGTACAACAAACACAAAAAGGAATCAAATTAAAAATCTCTCTGCACTACTAACAAAATTTATAGCACTCCTGGTTGCTTCCCAGGTAAACATCAAAAGGCACATACAAGATGGGGAAAATCACAAATGAAGCAAGAATCACCAAGTAAGTTTTACACTTTGGATGAGACTAAACAGACTAATACTTTGGGGGTTGTTTTTTTCCTTCTCGATTCATATGTTTGATTTAAGCTCTCTTGACAAGCCTAGAAAGGGCAGGGGTTAATAGCTATGGCTTTTTTCTTATAGGAACAAAGTCCTTGAGTCAGGTGATCTGGCAACCTGCATGAGTCATTGCAAATTATTCATATACACCTCTTTTTGTAATTGCTGCTCTTAACTTTCTCAATAATACATTTTATAATCGATGCCATATTTAAATAGCAATTCCTTCCAATTGAATAAAAGCCTTTAATTATCTTTAGTACAAGGTTTATTTTCACCTAGTGTAATATTTTAAAGCTCAGAAGCCCAAAATGAGACCATGAGAATAACAGTGAAAGAATCCTCTAATTAAGAATAAATCTAGGCAAGATTTTCAGGAGTTCCCATTACCACTTGTCAAGGCTGTCATGAACAATGCTACATTCATTTATTTCAGTATTCATGCTAGGTTGGGTTTTTTTTTTCCTCTTTAAAACCAGCTAAACCATTCATGTCTACTCTCACTGTTGCTGAAGTAGGCAGGTGGATTGAATAGCACACCATCTGTCTGAACAAGTTGCAGTGGTAATACTGCTAAAGCTTAGAAGGAACTATTTGCACAGAAGTCAGTGGTGCACAGAGTAAATAAAAGCTTATGAAGCTGAACTGTAAACAAAGCTGATTTTCAATTAAATTGTATTCCTAATAAAGCATGTAATAGCTCAGCTCTAAGAATGTTTTCCCCTTATCTGCCCTTTCTTCATTCTCCAGTGTCACAGATTCAAGACTGCCTTGAAGTACAGCTCAATCTTTTGAAAACAAAACTCAATATTCAACCTGAAGATCAGTGAAAGAAGAATGATATGCATGTAATAAGAAAGGCCACCTTGGCTAGGTGCAACTGAGACATATTTTAATTCCTTGCTGTAACTGATGGGTTTGAATTTTTCATCGTGTCTTGAGATATATTTTTAGGGGAAGAGGTGGAAAGTAAAACCCCAGTAGATCAAATAGGCTTGAGTAGAACAGACCATATTAATCTTTGGTAATTGGGGTAAAAAAATATATATCTGAAGTCAACAGCCTCAAAACATGACTTGTAAAGAGAGATAATGACCATGGAATTCTTAATTTGCTTTTTCCCCACCATGTCAGGAACTTCTAAATTTTCAGTAATTCTTTTCTTGACTAAATACAATCTAAACAAAGCTTTGCTTTTAGATCATTTGGAATAACATTTTACCTTCCAGTGTAAGTTTATTGAGGAAACCCAGAGGATAAAAAGGAAGAGGATGATGACTTCTAAATTTAAAGACATATTTTGATCAAAGAAAAGAAACCTGTGTGCTATGCAGCTTCTCAGAAGTACTTGTGGGTTATAGGCAATGCTGCAAGGCTGAACATCATCCTCATGGCTCCACTCCACATACTGATTTTGATGCCAACCTGAAGGATTATCCCACAATCACATAGATTAGTGGGAGCTTAAGAGGAATTAACGGATTTTCTATGTTTTTGTACTCATCCTTCATGCAATTTAGTTAATGTGAAACGTTATCCCATTGCTGACCTCCAACTAACTGGCTATAGCTGTGGGTTCCTTTCAGGTTGCATTTTAGTTATTTGCTAAGGTGTATAAACTGTAGGTGGTTTTCCACTAGCAATAAAAGGTACAAATGTGTTTCATTTGGAGTCTTCTCACCAGCAGACCTAGTTGGTTTATCACATTAAGTTACTATAATACAATACAAAATAAACTTCAAGTCAAATTTGTGGTATTTCAAATTAAGCTAGTCTCAATCTAACAACACCTTGGAGACTATAAAGTTCATCACAAGTCCCTGTTCAATGTTACTTGATCTTGAGTTACAAGACAGAGTATCTTCTCCCCCCTTCAGAAGCTTTTCACTGAGAACATAAGAGGAAAATTTAAAAAGTCACTCATCAGTAAATACTGCTTCTTAAATCCGCTTGTAGGATTCCAGACTAAACTTCTTAATTAAAAACCAACATATATAGAGCCTTCTAGAGTGACGCAAGTTGGGAGGGCTTGGAAAGCAATAGCAAACAAAAGCATTAGTTTCCCTTCTGTATTGATGTCCTGCCTGGGCATCTGCTCCTGAAGAAGAAGAGCAGCTCACAGTCAGAAAGCTGCAGGAGTGGTCACCACCTGAGACAGCTCCTTACAACAATCTACAGATGCTCACTCCCACCTTCCTTTTTACTTTCCCCAAAACAGACAGACATTCTCTCTTGAGTCATTCTTTTCCCACCTCAGTCCTCTGAAGTCTGTTAACTCTCCCCTTTCCACCTTTCCCTCCCACTCCCATGTATTTTTGAACAGAGACTGAACGTCAGTCACTTTATTTCTGACAGCTGTTCTGCCTTGTTCCCACTGTCTTCTACTTCTCTCAGCTTTGAAATTCATTTCTGTCAACTCTCTGTTTCTGTGAAAGGCATTGCTGCCCAATGAGCCTAGGTGGGGAGGGAGGTTTCTCCCTCTCCCTTGGCAAGTGTGCAAGAGTGTCATGAAGCAGGTTGAGGAGGCCAGTTTGCTCAGCTGCAAGTGCCCCATGCTGCCATGGAAACAATGGACAAAACTCACTCTGACAAATTTTAGTCATCAGTCTGTTTGTGTTTTGCACCTTTTCTGTCCATGAGGCTGGTTACTAATGCAGCCTTGCTAGCTTCAGAGCTTTTTGAGAGGAATACCCGTTACACCCTTTCAACTTCTCTTCTAAAGATAGGTGTTGAAATTGCAGAGGAGCTTTCATATTCACACACATGCACTCATGAAGCATACTAACAACTGTTAATTACTGCCAATACTGAGTAAGCGGATGGAACATATATTAAAATGTGAACAAAGATTACATTTTTTTTCCCCAGTATACCAGAAACATCATGCCACTTCAAACCCAAGAACTTCATCATAGGCTGAAAGGGACCTCCAGAGGTCATCCAGTCCAAACACCCTACACATATAAGGACATTCCAACTAGGTCAGGTTGCTGAGAGCCTCATTAAGCCTGACCTTGAATGACTCAGTGGGGTCCCCACCACCTCCCTAGGCAGCCCATTCCAGTGATCCACCACCCTCACTTTAAAGAACTTTAATAACCAACTTAAATCTATACATTCCTAGCTTAAACCCATTACTGCTTGTCTTATCATTGTAAACCCTTTTGAAAGCCCTTCCCCTGCCTTCCTGTAGCCCCCCCTTCAGGTATTGGAAGGTCAAAATTAGGTCCCCTTGGAACCTTCTCTCCAGGATGAACAGCCCCAATTCTCTCAGCCTGTCTTCATACGAGAGATGCTCCCTTGATTCCCTTGATCATTTTGTTGTCCCTCCTCTGGACACTTTCCAATATGTCCACATCCTTCTTGTGCTGGGGGCTCCAGAACTGGACACAATACTCCAGGTGAGATCTCAGCAAGTGTAAGGTGCTGCATCTGGGGCACAACAACTCCATGTATCAGTACAGGCTGGGGACTGATGTACTAGAGAG